>BCLH01001487.1:52533-79869 GCA_001602315.1 Zoysia pacifica | reverse complement strand
TTAGTACTGTTTTATTAACTAAGATTGCTCCAAAGAGCGTGCGCCAGATAATGAAACATCGTGAGAGTGAAGACTAAATAGAATAAGAAGGTGCTGTATGTCGGATGCGATCATACCAGCACTAAAGCACCGGATCCCATCGGAACTCCGAAGTTAAGGGTGCTTGGGCGAGAGTAGTACAAAGATGGGTGACTTCCTAAGAAGTCCTCGTGTTGCATCCTTTTTTTTGTGGATATTTATTTAATTTATTTTTTAAAAGTTATTTTGTTTTCAATTTAATTGTTTTAGTCCTTTTCAATTTTGTTCATCTTTATTTTTGGTACTGTTTCAATAACTAAGATTGCTCTAAAGAGCGTGCGCCAGACAATGAGCCAACGTGAGAGTGGAGACTAAATAGAATAAGAAGGTGTTGTATGTCGGATGCGATCATACCAACGCTAAAGCATCGGATCCCATCGGAACTCCGAAGTTAAGCGTGCTTGGGCGAGACTAGTACTAGAATGGGTGACCTCCTGGGAAGTCCTCGTGTTGCATCCCTTTTTTCTGTGGATTTTTATTGAAGTTACTTTTTTGAAGTTGTTTTGTTTTCAATTTATTTGTTTTAGTCATTTTCTATCTTGTTCATCTTTATTTTTAGTACTGTTTCAATAACTAAGATTGCTCCAAAGAGCGTGCGCCAAACAATGAGCCAACGTGAGAGTGAAGACTAAATAGAATAAGAAGGTGTTGTATGTCGGATGCGATTATACCAGCACTAAAGCACCGAATCCCACCAGAACTTCGAAATTAAGCGTGCTTGGGCGAGAGTAGTACTAGGATGGGTGACCTCCTGGGAAGTTCTCGTCTTGCATCCCTTTTTTCTGTGGATTTTTATTGAATTTATTTTTTTAAAGTTGTTTTGTTTTCAATTTATTTGTTTTAGTCGTTTTCTATTTTGTTCCTCTTTATTTTTAGTACTGTTTTAATAACTAAGATTGCTCCAAAGAGCGTGCGCGAGACAATGAGCCAACGTGGGATTGGCGACTAAATAGAATAAGAAGGTGTTGTATGTCGGATGCGATCATACCGGCACTAAAGCACCGGATCCCATCGGAACTCGGAAGTTAAGTGTGCTTGGGCGAGAGTAGTACTAGGATGGGTGACCTCCTGGGAAGTTCTCGTGTTGCATCCCATTTTTCTGTGGATTTTTATTGAATTTATTTTTTTAAAGTTGTTTTGTTTTCAATTTATTTGTTTTAGTCGTTTTCTATTTTGTTCATCTTTATTTTTAGTACTGTTTTAATAACTAAGATTGCTCCAAAGAGCGTGCTCGAGACAATGAGCCAACGTGGGATTGGCGACTAAATAAAATAAGAAGGTGTTGTATGTCGGAAGCGATCATACCAGCACTAAAGCACCGGATCCCATCAGAACTCCGAACTTAAGCGTGCTTGGGCGAGAGAAGTACTAGGATGGGTGACCTCCTGGGAAGTCCTCGTGTTGCATCCCTTTTTTCTGTGGATTTGTATTGAATTTATTTTTTTAGAGTTGTTTTGTTTTCAATTTATTTGTTTTAGTCCTTTTCTATTTTGTTCATCTTTATTTTTAGTACTGTTTTATTAACTAAGATTGCTCCAAAGAGCGTGCGCCAGATAATGAAACAACGTGAGAGTGGAGACTAAATAGAATAAGAAGGTGTTGTATGTCGGATGCGATCATACCAGCACTAAAGCACCGGATCCCATCGGAACTCCGAAGTTAAGCGTGCTTGGTCGAGACTAGTACTAGGATGGGTGACCTCCTGGGAAGTCCTCGTGTTGCATCCTTTTTTTCTGTGGATTTTTATTGAATTTATTTTTTTAGAGTTGTTTTGTTTTCAATTTATTTGTTTTCTTCGTTTTCTATTTTGTTCATCTTTATTTTTAGTACTGTTTTATTAACTAAGATTGCTCCAAAGAGCGTTCGCCAGAGAATGAAACATCGTGAGAGTGAAGACTAAATAGAATAAGAAGGTGCTGTATGTCGGATGCGATCATACCTGCACTAAAGCCCTGGATCCCATCGGAACTCCGAAGTTAAGAGTGCTTGGGCGAGAGTAGTACTAGGATGGGTGACCTCCTGGGAAGTCCTCGTGTTGCATCCCTTTTTTCTGTGGATTTTTATTGAATTTATTTTTTTAAAGTTGTTTTGTTTTCAATTTATTTGTTTTAGTCGTTTTCTATTTTGTTCATCTTTATTTTTAGTACTGTTTTAATAGCTAAGATTGCTCCAAAGAGCGTGCGCCGGACAATGAGCCAACGTGAGAGTGGAGACTAAATAGAATAAGAAGGTGTTGTATGTCGGATGCGATCATACAAGCACTAAAGCACCGGATCCCATCAGAACACCGAAGTTAAGCGTGCTTGGGCGAGAGTAGTATTAGGATGGGTGACCTCCTGAGAAGTCCTCGTGTTGCATCCCTTTTTTCTGTGGATTTTTATTGAATTCATTTTTTTAGAGTTGTTTTGTTTTCAATTTATTTGTTTTAGTCATTTTCTATTTTATTCATCTTTATTTTTAGTACTGTTTTATTAACTAAGATTGCTCCAAAGAGCGTGCGCCACATAATGAAACAACGTGAGAGTGGAGACTAAATAGAAAAAGAAGGTGTTGTATGTCGGATGCGATCATTCCAGCACTAAAGCACCGGATCCCATCGGAACTCCGAAGTTAAGCGTGCTTGGGCGAGAGTAGTACTAGGATGGGTGACCTCCTAGGAAGTCCTCATTTTGCATCTCTTTTTTCTGTGGATTTTTATTTAATTTCTTTTTTTAAAGTTTTTTTGTTTTCAATTTATTTGTTTTAGTCGTTTTTTATTTTGTTCATCTTTATTTTTAGTACTGTTTTAATAACTAAGATGGCTCCAAAGAGCGTGCGCGACACAATGAGCCAACGTGAGAGTGGAGACTAAATAGAATGAGGTGTTGTATGTCGGATGCGATCATACCAGCACTAAAGCATCGGATCCCATCAGATCTTCGAAGTTAAGCATGCTTGGGCGAGAGTAGTACTAGGATGGGTGACCTCCTGGGAAGTCCTCGTGTTGCATCTCTTTTTTCTGTGGATTTTTATTGAATTTATTTTTTTACAGTTATTTTGTTTTCAATTTATTTGTTTTAGTGTTTTCTATTTTGTTCATCTTTATTTTTAGTACTGTTTTATTAACTAAGATTGCTCCAAAGAGCGTGCGCTAGATAATGAAACAACGTGAGAGTGAAGACTAAATAGAATAAGAAGGTGCTATATGTCGGATGCGATCATACCAGCACTAAAGCACCGGATCCCATCGGAACTCCTAAGTTAAGAGTTCTTGGGCGAGAGTAGTACTAGGATGGGTGGCCTCCTGGGAAGTCCTCGTGTTGCATCCCTTTTTTCTGTAGATTTTTATTGAATTTATTTTTTTAAAGTTGTTTTGTTTTCAATTTATTTGTTTTAGTCGTTTTCTATTTTGTTCATCTTTATTTTTAGTACTGTTTTAATAACTAAGATTGCTCCAAAGAGGGTGCGCCAGACAATGAAACAACATGAGAGTGGAGACTAAATAGAATAATATGGTGTTGCATGTCAGATGCGATTATACCAGCACTAAAGCACCAGATCCCATCAGAACTCCGAAGTTTAAAGTGCTTGGGCGAGAGTAGTACTAGGATGGGTGACCACCTGGGAAGTCCTTGTGTTGCATCCCTTTTTTCTGTGGATTTTTATTTAATTTCTTTTTTTAAAGTTATTTTGTTTTCAATTTATTTGTTTTTGTCGTTTTCTATTTTGTTCATTTTTATTTTTAGTACTATTTTAATAACTAAGATTGCTCCAAAGAGCGTGCGCCAGAAAATGAAACAACGTGAGAGTGGAGACTAAATAGAATAAGAAGGTGTTGTATGTCGGATGCGATCATACCAGCACTAAGGTACCGGATCCCATCAAAACTCCTAAGTTAAGCGTGCTTGGGCGAGAGTTGTACTAGGATGGGTGACGTCCTGGGAAGTCCTCGTGTTGCATCCTTTTTTTTGTGTCAATTTATTTTTTTAAAGTTATTTTGTTTTCAATTTAATTGTTTTAGTCGTTTTTCTGTTTTGTTCATCTTTATTTTTAGTACTGTTTCAATAACTAATATTGCTCCAAAGAGCGTGCGCGAGACAATGAGCCAATGTGAGAGTGGAGACTAAATAGAATAAGAAGGTGTTGCATGTCGGATGCGATCATACCTGCACTAAAGCATCGGATCCCATCAAAACTCCTAAGTTAAGCGTGCTTGGGAGAGAGTAGTACTAGGATGGGTGACCTCCTGGGAAGTTCTCGTGTTGCATCCCTTTTTTGTGTGGATATTTAATTAATTTATTTTTTAAAAGTTATTTTGTTTTCAATTTAATTGTTTTAGTCGTTTTCTATTTTGTTCATCTTTATTTTTATTACTGTTTCAATAACTAAGATTGCTCCAAAGAGCGTGCGCCAGACAATGAAACAACGTGAGAGTGGAGACTTAATAGAATAAGGTGTTGTATGTCGGATGCGATTATACTAGCACTAAAGCACCGGATCCCATCTGAACTCCGAAGTTTAGAGTGCTTGGGCGAGAGTAGTACTAGGATGGGTGACCTCCTAGGAAGTCCTCGTGTTGCATCTCTTTTTTCTGTGGATTTTTATTGAATTTATTTTTTTAAAGTTATTTTGTTTTCAATTTATTTGTTTTAGTCGTTTTTTAGTTTGTTCATCCTTATTTTTAGTAGTGTTCCAATAATTACTTGTGCTCCAAAGAACGTGCGCGAGACAATGAGCCAACGTGAGAGTGGAGACTAAATAGAATAAGAACGTGTTATATGTTGGATGATATCATACCAGCACTAAAGCACCGGATCCCATCAAAACTTCAAAGTTAAGTGTGCTTGGGCGGGAGTAGTACTAGGATGGGTGACCTCTTGGGAAGTTCTTGTGTTGGATCTCTTTTTTTTGTGCATTTTTATTGAATTTATTTTTTAAAAGTTGTTTTGTTTTCAATTTATTTGTTTTAGTCGTTTTCTATTTTGTTCATCTATATTTTTAGTACTGTTTTAATAACTAAGATTGCTCCAAAGAGCGTGCGCGAGACAATGAGCTAACATGAGAGTGGAGACTAAATAGAATAAGAAGGTGTTGTGTGTCGGATGCGATCATACCAGCACTAAAGCACCGGATCCCATCAAAACTCCGAAGTTAAGCGTGCTTGGGCGAAAGTAGTACTCGGATGGGTGACCTCCTGGGAAGTCCTCGTGTTGCATCTTTTTTTTTGGATTTTTTTTAATTCCTTTTTTTAAAGTTATTTTGTTTTCAATTTATTTGTTTTAGTCATTTTTTAGTTTGTTCATCTTTATTTTTAGTAGTGTTCTTATAATTACTTGTGCTCCAAAGAGCATGCGCGAGACAATGAGCCAACGTGAGAGTGGAGACTAAATAGAATAAGAACATGTTGTGTCGGATGCCATCATACCAGCACTAAAGTACCGGATCCCATCAAAACTCCGAAGTGAAGCGTGCCTGGACGAGAGTAGTACTAGGATGGGTGACTTTCTGGGAAGTCCTCGTGTTGCTTCCCTTTTTTCTATGGATATTTATTGAATTTATTTTTTTAAAGTTGTTTTGTTTTCAATTTATTTGTTTTAGTCGTTTTCTATTTTGTTCATCTTTATTTTAAGTACTATTTTAATAACTAAGATTGCTCCTAAGAGCGTGCGCGAGACATTGAGCCAACGTGAGAGTGGAGACTAAATAGAATAAGAAGGTGTTGTATGTAGGATGCGATCCTACCAGTACTAAAGCACCGGATCCCATTAGAACTGTGAAGTTAAGCGTGCTCGTGCGAGAGTAGTACTTGGATCGGTGACCTCCTGGGAAGTCCTCGTGTTGCATCCCTTTTTTTTGGATATTTATTTAATTTATTTTTTAAAAGTTATTTTGTTTTCAATTTAATTGTTTTAGTCGTTTTCTATTTTGTTCATCTTTATTTTTAGTACTGTTTCAATAACTAAGATTGCTCCAAAGAGCATGCGCCAGACAATGAAACAACGTGAGAGTGGAGACTAAATAGAATAAGAAGGTGTTGTATGTCGGATGCGATCATACCCGCACTAAAACACTGGATCCCATCAAAACTAGAGTGCTTGGGCGATAGTAGTACTAGGATGGGTGACCTCCTAGGAAGTCCTCGTGTTGCATCTCTTTTTTCTGTGGATATTTATTTAATTTATTTTTTAAAAGTTATTTTGTTTTCAATTTAATTGTTTTAGTCGTTTTCTATTTTGTTCATCTTTATTTTTAGTACTGTTTCAATAACTAAGATTGCTCCAAAGAGCGTGCGCCAGACAATGAAACAACGTGACTGTGGAGACTAAATAGAATAAGAAGGTGTAGTATGTCGGATGCGATCATACCAGCAATAAAGCACCGGATCCCATCAGAACTCCGAAGTTAAGGGTGCTTGGGCGAGAGTAGTACTAGGATGGGTGACTTCCTGGGAAGTCCTCGTGTTGCATCCTTTTTTTTTGCGGATATTTATTTAATTTATTTTTTAAAAGTTATTTTGTTTTCAATTTAATTGTTTTAGTCGTTTTCTATTTTGTTCATCTTTATTTTTAGTACTGTTTCAATAACTAAGATAGCTCCAAAGAGCGTGCGCCAGACAATGAAACAACGTGAGAGTGGAGACTAAATAGAATAAGAAGGAGTTGTATGTCAGATGCGATCATACCAGCACTAAAACACCGGATCCCATCAGAACTCCGAAGTTAAGGGTGCTTGGGCGAGAGTAGTACTAGGATGGGTGACTTCCTGGGAAGTCCTCGTGTTGCATCCTTTTTTTTGCGGATATTTATTTAATTTATTTTTTTACAGTTATTTTGTTTTCAATTTAATTGTTTTAGTCGTTTTCTATTTTGTTCATCTTTATTTTTAGTACTGTTTCAATAACTAAGATAGCTCCAAAGAGCGTGCGCCAGACAATGAAACAACGTGAGAGTGGAGACTAAATAGAATAAGAAGGAGTTGTATGTCGGATGCGATCATACCAGCACTAAAACATCGGATCCCATCAGAACTCCGAAGTTAAGCGTGCTTGGGCGAGAGTAGTACTAGGATGCGTGACCTCCTGGGAAGTCCTCGTGTTGCATCCCTTTTTTCTGTGGATTTTTATTGAATTTATTTTTTTAAAGTTATTTTGTTTTAGTGTGTTCTATTTTGTTCATTTTTATTTTTAGAACTATTTTAAAAACTAAAATTGCTCCAAAGAGCCAGACAACGAAACAACTTGAGTGTGGAGACTAAATAGAATAAGAAGGTGTAGTATGTCGGATGCGATCATACCAGCAATAAAGCACCGGATCCCATCATAACTCCGAAGTTAAGGGTGCTTGGGCGAGAGTGGTACTAGGATGGGTGACTTCCTGGGAAGTCCTCGTGTTGCATCCTTTTTTTTGCGGATATTTATTTAATTTATTTTTTTAAAGTTATTTTTTTTTTCAATTTAATTGTTTTAGTCGTTTTCTATTTTGTTCATCTTTATTTTTAGTACTGTTTCAATAACTAAGATTGTTCCAAAGAGTGTGCGCCAGACAATGAAACAACGTGAGTGTGTAGACTAAATAGAATAAGAAGGTGTTGTAAGTTGGATGCGATCATAGCATCACTAAAGCACTGGATCCCAATAGAACTCCGAAGTTAAGCGTGCTTGGGCGAGAGTAGTACTAGGATGGGTGACCTCCTGGGAAGTCCTCGTGTTGCATTTTTTTTCTTTGGATTTTTATTTAATTTCTTTTTTAAAGTTCTTTTGTTTTCAATTTAATTGTTTTAGTCGTTTTCTATTTTGTTCATCTTTATTTTTATCACTGTTTGAATAACTAAGATAGCTCCAAAGAGCGTGCGCCAGACAATGAAACAATGTGAGAGCGGAGACTAAATAGAATAAAAAGGTGTTGTACGTCGGATGCGATCATACCTGCAATAAAGCACCGGATCCCATCAGAACTCCGAAGTTAAGGGTGCTTGGGCGAGAGTAGTAATAGGATGGGTGACTTCCTGGGAAGTCCTCGTGTTGCATCCTTTTTTTGTGGATATTTATTTAATTTATTTTTTAAAAGTTATTTTGTTTTCAATTTAATTGTTTTAGTTGTTTTCTATTTTGTTCATCTTTATTTTTAGTACTGTTTCAATAACTAAGATTGTTCCAAAGAGTGTGCGCCAGACAATGAAACAACGTGAGAGTGGAGACTAAATAGAATAAGAAGGTGTTGTAAGTCGGATGCAATCATACCAGCACTAAAGCACCGGATCCCATCAGAACTCGGAAGTTAAGCGTGCTTGGGCGAGAGTAGTACTAGGATGGGTGACCTCCTGGGAAGTCTTTGTGTTGCATTCTTTTTTCTGTGGATTTTTATTTAATTTCTTTTTTACAAGTTATTTTGTTTTCAATTTATTTGTTTTAGTCGTTTTCTATTTTGTTCATCTTTATTTTTAGCGCTGCTTCAATAACTAAGATTGCTCCAAAGAGCGTGCGCCAGACAATGAAACAACGTGAGAGTGGAGACTAAAGAGAATAAGAAGGTGTTGTATGTCGGATGCGATCATACCAGCACTAAAGTGCCACATCCCATCAGAACTTTGAAGTTAAGCGTGCTTGGGCGAGAGTAGTACTAGGATGGGTGACCTCCTGCGAAGTCCTCGTGTTGCATCTCTTTTTTGTGTGGATATTTATTTAATTTATTTTTTAAAAGTTATTTTGTTTTCAATTTATTTGTTTTAGTCGTTTTCTATTTTGTTCATCTTTATTTTTAGCGCTGCTTCAATAACTAAGATTGCTCCAAAGAGCGTGCGTGAGACAATGAACCAACGTGAGAGTGGGGACTAAATAGAATAAGAAGGTGTTTTATGTCGAATGCGATCATACCAGCACTAAAGCACCGGATCCCATCAGAACTCCGAAGTCAAGCGTGCTTGGGCGAGAGTAGTACTAGGATGGGTGACCTCCTGTGAACTCCTCGTGTTCCATTCTTTTTTTTCTGTAGATTTTTATTTAATTTATTTTTTAAAGTTATTTTGTTTTCAATTTATTTGTTTTAGTCGTTTTCTATTTTGTTCGTCTTTATTTTTAGTATTGTTTTAATAATTACTGATGCTCCAAAGAGCGTGCGCGATACAATGAGCCAACGTGACAGTGGAGACTAAATAAAATAAGATGGTGTTGTATGTCGGATGCGATCATGCCAGCACTAAACCACCAGATCCCATCAGAACTTCGAAGTTAAGCGAGCTTGGGCGAGAGTAGTACTAGGATGGGTGACCTCTTGAGAAGTCCTCGTGTTGCATCTTTTTTCTGTGGATTTTTATTTAATTTAATTTTTAAAGTTATTTTGTTTTCAGTTTATTTGTTTTAGTCGTTTTCTATTTTTTCATCTTTATTTTTAGTACTGTTTTAATAATTACAGATCCTCCAAAGAGCGTGCGCAAGACAATGAGCCAACGTGAGAGTGGAGGCTAAATAGAATAAGAAGGTGTTGTATGTCGGATGTGATCATACTAGCACTAAAGCACCGGATCCCATTAGAACTCTGAAGTTAAGCGTGCTTGTGCGAGAGTAGTACTAGGATCGGTGACCTCCTGGGAAGTCCTCGTGTTGCATCCCTTTTTTCTAGGGATTTTTATTTAATTTATTTTTTTAAGGTATTTTGTTTTCAATTTATTTGTTTTAGTCGTTTTCTACTTTGATCATTTTTATTTTTGTACTGTTTTAATAATTACTGATGCTCAAAAGAGCGTGCACGAGACAATGAGCCAACGTGAGACTGGACACTAAATAGTAAGGTGTTGTATGTCGGATGCGATCATACCTGTACTAAAGCACCGGATCCTATCAGAACTCTGAAGTTAAGCGTGCTTGGCGAGAGTAGTATTAGAATGGGTGACCTCCCGGGATGTCCTCGTGTTCCTCGTTTCTAAGGGCTACAGTAAGCTGGTCTCTTTTCCTCTTTGACTTAAAGATGCCTTCCTTCTCCTTTTTAGCTAGCTCCTTGGCTTTTTGTACAACTTCACTAATATCTGAGCTTTTAGGAATCAATTGCCCATCATCAGTTGACTTGATCAACCCAAGACCTAGTTTCGAGTGCGTTCACTACATCCTTCTAGTGAGGGCGGTATCCTAGCTTCTTGATCATGTTGTTCTTTTTGCCTCCACTTTTTTATTTTAGCTGCATATC
The DNA here is from genome assembly GCA_001602315.1 of Zoysia pacifica. Lineage (NCBI taxonomy): Eukaryota > Viridiplantae > Streptophyta > Magnoliopsida > Poales > Poaceae > Zoysia > Zoysia pacifica. Next base: position 69,634 of record BCLH01001487.1, on the reverse strand, counting down.
CACCTGGACCGAGGTTAGGACGCATCTTGTTCTTTTTACTCAGTTCCTTAAAAGACTCGCTACTCTTTAGAGCATTTTCAGATATCATCTTCTCCAGAAATACTTTCCAATCATCAGGTGTGATGAAACTGAACTTGTTGAATGATGTCGGAGCCTTTTGAACATATTCCTTATTAAAGTTTGTCCTAAATGTTCGAAGGCATCTTCCCATTGCGTAAAGAGAAGCCTTTTTTGCACGATCAAGGCAATCTGTGGGGAAAATCTACTTTGCGCACAAGTTGTCCCACAATTCATTTTTTTTTCGGGACACTACGCCAATCATGAAATGTAATCCTAACTTTTTCTCTTACTAAAACATCACAATCATTACGCCATATTGCGTTAATTCCTTCTGGCTCCATAGGCGCACCACATTGATCGACAGATTCTACAGCAAAAATTCTAGCATGTAGCTTGTTGGCTTTCTTGGAACCACCCTTTCGTTTCTTCTGTGAAGTGGACGATGTGGGGACAGTCCTGTCCTCAGTCGACACTGTTGCTTTTTCTTTATCAGTGAAATTAAGCCGTCTAGTGCTTCGAGCGAGAATATGCTACGAAAGATACAGTTATATAAGGCATTTCTGTTTGAGTTAAAATGAACAGTGTTAATTTGACTATCAAATACCTCATCGGTTGGATTGTAATCGGTGTCTTCTTGCGGCAAGCGCTGCCTTTTTGCGCACGGAGGATAGGGAGGGGAAGGTTCCTCAAAAGATGAACTACTTGAGCTTTTGGGAGAAGAAGCCACAAGTGTCGATGCACCAACTTCCTCCATTGTAAAGATTGTGTACTAAAAAATAGAAAAATATATATTATTGTATCTGAATGAATATTGAAAAGAAGAGGGTATACAATAGAAAGACTTTTTCTCTCAGCTCGAGTTGCCAATTTAGTAGCCTTCCAACGCTCTAAGGTCATATAGCAATAGCAACCATCTTATATATAAGAAAATTTAGACAGGTGTCATATATATTAGAGTCGATCATAGTGGTGCTGGTCAAAGATGATGTCAGTACCGACACTATATGGTAACAGTGTCGGTCGCTGACATCATCAAACCAACATTGTTATTCACACAACAATTTCACAGGATTCGCACAAGAATTTCACAGGAATCAGATTAAATTCATAAGAGAAACATATGAATCAACAATTTTATCTTTTTGCAAAAGGTCTTACAATGTATCCATAAACTAAACAATAATATGTATATACATCAATAATATCGTGTAGCATTTCGAAGCCACAAAAATTGAGAGGAACAATAGTGGGAGGGGATGCGACTTACAGTTTACAGATTGCCGGAATGGGGGAGGGGAGGCGGCTTACCGAGAAAGAATGGGTGAGGGTACTTACATTAAAGTTCCGAAGTGGGTGAGGGGGAGAGGAGATGCCGGCCGAGACCGGAGCCGTAGCAGGAAACGCGGTGGGCGCCGAAGTCGGAGGCGAACGCGAAGCCGAATGTCAGAGGAAGACGCGCAGCCATGATCGGGACCGGAGCTAAGGCGGTCGATCGACTAGCCGCGGCTGGTGCCGAAGTAGCAGCGATGGGAGCAGCGGCGACGGGTGTAGGGTTCGCGAAAAGTTTCGGCAACGTAACGACATCGCGCGAGAAATGAAAACGTCACCAAATTCAGTATGGAACGAAGCGACAAAGCCCGCTTATATAGTAAGAGTAACAATGTCGAACACAATGACGTCACAATAACCGACACTACAAAAATTGCCAATAAAATTAACAATTTCTTTAATGTTTTTTTCTCGATGTATATAATGATATTTGATCTACAATTTCATTTTAGTAAATTGCATTGGGTAAGGATCTGACAAATTTCTGTTTGAATTTTTTTGAGTCTTTTCATAAAATTTTTAGTTCAAATGGAACTATAGGTTATCAATCATATGGCACTATACGTTATGAGTACAAGAAAATGTTAAATGTAGGTCGAAAGTGATTACAAAATTTATAAAAAAACATTGAAGGAGGCAGATTGAAAGAAAGGTACAGATAATGACTGAAATATGAAGGAGGCAGATTCAAAGAAAGGTATATAGTACAAAAATTTTCTAGATAAACATATAATGCAGAGACTCAGCTGTAATGTCTGTATCGTGAAACGGTTCTAGTGCAGCGGAATGCTTGATATGGCTCATATGGCTCATGTTCATATAATGGAGGGTGAACATAGGATAATAATTCACCTGTCAAAGCATGTAAACGAACAGATTTTCAGCAACAATAAAGATATAAATACTCAATATCTATTTGTGAACATTTTTTTCTAAGCACATGTAAACTGACAAAAGCTCCAAATAGATCCTAAGCAATTCACCAACTAAAGTCAACCCAAAGTAACAACACACAAACAAGGTACACTCAGAGCACGTCACTGCTCCACCTAAGTAGACAAAATAAATCGTCAACAAGCACCAACAGCTAAATAGATGAACTAAGAACATGGAGGAGCAATAAAGATGTTTGCTCTTCTTTTCAATTTTTATACCCTGACCATGTTAGATGAGCAGACCAAGCAATCAACAGGAGCAAGAAGAGCAGGTTCCAAGCAACTGCAATAATACAAAAAGTAGTCTGAAACATAGTAGAATGCAGAAGAACAATAATCCATCATCACTCTTATTCACATATAAATGGCCAGAAACTCTAAAGCATGGAAGCCAACTATTCAACGGAAATAAAAAATCACAGTAACATAGAGAGAATATAGTACAATATAAAACCTACTATACGAAAAAGGGAACGGATATCATTATAAATTAGCACATAACACAGGATAATGTCTCACCTGGTGAAGACAGCAATACAGGTGACCAATTTTCAAGGTCACTTGAATCAACAATCTAATTGAAAAAATATGTGAAACAGAAAAGTGTGCATAGGAAAAAAAGAATCAGAAAATAGACACTGACCTCAGTGAGTTGCCACCATGACAGAGGAATGCAACAGATCAAAGGTAATGCACGTGCAACCTAAGGTCGCTCAAATCACCAAAAGGACAAGACGAAAAAAGAAACAACAACAATATCAGAAAAAACTAAAGAAATATGGCGATCTGTAGGAAGACAAGCAGGCACAAAAGACAGCAGCGCCTGCAGAGAAAGCATAACGAAACTGCACAAAACCACATAGACCTAGCAGTGATCAAATCTGGAACCAACAACAAACACGCTGCAAACACCAGCAGCATGAAACGATGGAAAAGAAATTCGTAAGGGCAAAAAGAGGAGAGAAAGAATAGAGCGGGGGTGAGGAAAAAGAGAGGAACAAATCATCACTGGCACACGGTAGCAAGGCAAAGCACAGCAAGACATAGCAGACTGAACGAGATGGAGGCAAGTCTATCTCAGATCAGAGAAGAACAACTCAACAGCAAACACAAGCAATACAAAAGAAAGAAAAGCAAGATCCATACGGAGGGAGAAAAAGAAAGAGGAAACCAAGAGCATACCAAGGTGAAAAAAAGAAAAGGGAGAAAGAGCGGCCAGCATCAAACCGAAGTGCAGCAAGACGCAGCCGGCCGAAGATGGTGCAGCGAAGCCTCTCCCAGATCCAAACACAGGCAGACAGCAAACGATCTAGGGTAGGGGAAAGTGGCAGAAAAGAACACTCCCACAGCACAAAAAAAAAAAAACACGGGGACAGGACCAGATCAAAGATCGATCGTAGCTCCCCGCCTCCCATTTATCCAGACTATCCTGTTGTCCATGGCGAAGCAACCGAGCGTGTAAAACAAATTCGAGGCCAAATCTCAGATTCGCTATGCACCAGCAAGAGACCGGCGGCAAGCAAGGGGAAATAGCGGGGAACAGGAAACAACAACACAAGCAGGCCAAAAAAATCGACCTTGCCCCCCATCCATCCTGCTCTTGACGACGAAGCAACCATGAATGGAAAAAAAAACAGCGCCCAACCACAGATCCACAGCAGAAGCGAGAAGAAACCGACGGCGAGGAACGGGAAAATAACGAGGAACACAGAACGGCCGCCGCAAAGCGGCGGAATCTAAGACCACTGCCCGCAAAGCAAGGAGACGACGCACACGATGAACTCCAGACCGCCGCGGCGGAGCACAGGGACGACAGAGACGACGAACACGTGGAACGGGGTGAAACGGAGAAAACGAAGGGTGCGTTTGGACGATCGAATCGTTTCTGATTCATCGTCGAATCGCTCGGAACGGAGCCAAATGCCAAAATCGAGAATCGTTTCAACGTCGAAACGGATCGAATCGATTCTGTTTCCACACCAGCGGTGAATCGACTTCTTCGGTCTTTCGACCTCGGTTACCATCACTATTTCACCTATTACAATGTTACAATGGTTCTTTTTTATAAATTCAAAAATGTTTCCTCAAATTTTCAAAATTTTTCAAAGTTTTGCGGTTATGTTTGTCTCGTCCAATCTTTTATGTAGGTGACTTCCGAATTATTTTTAAAGTTTTTTAAAGTTGTTCTATTAGTTCTCAAAATTTTCTCATGGTTAATCTTTAAAAATTCAAATAAGTTTTCTTATACTTTCAAATATTTTCAAAGTTGTTCTATTAAGTTCGTCTCGTTAAACCCTTCGTGTAGGTGCCTTCCAAATTATTTCTAAAGTTGTTCTATTAGTTTTTAAAATTTTCTAAAGTTTGTTCTCCTCAAAATTTTCTTAAGTTCTTTCGTTTATTTTCAAAATTTTCTAAAGTTGTTTCGATATTTTTAATATCAACACAAAAAGAGTATATTGGTCATTTCAATACTCCTTCTAATCTGAATCACTAAAATTTGCCAAACAGTTTATATGACAGATCGTCCTTCGAAAGAGACGATCTATCGAACACAGAATCTTATCGGGTGTCACTCAACGAAGCGAAGACCAACAGTACAACTCAAGCACGATAAAATATATTACAAACGGTTGTTCAAGTTACAAACCAGAGTTTTTATAAGCGCAGAAATATTCACCTTATTTAAAGACAATTAGAATCTCCTATGTACTAGGCACAAGATGACATCGAGCACATACGATGCATCTTTTAGCGACACATAAGAAGCTCAGCGCGGCGAGCAAGGCTCTCAACTGACATAGCCACCTTCGAAGGTCGCTCCTGTCGGTTGGTCCAGAGAAGGGAAAGAGAGGTCACCTGCAAAACAAAACCATAAAGAGCCACGCTCTGAACATTCGAATGCTCAGCAAGTCTTATCCGTCAACATGGTTAATTACATCCGACTTCAAAAAAATATGATAAGACCGACTTATATGGTATAGTTGTTTCTAAAAATCAGCGCTAACAGTGGATCTTTACTTTTAAGTTTTAGCAATAAATTAGTTGTAAGAAAAATAAATTTAATTTGCACTATCAACTACTACAGTCATAGTTGTCAAATAATTTATAGTAAATATATGGTACTCGTTACTGTGAGGGGCAGCGATTCGAATCGATTCACATCCAGTTGGAGAAAACTGATTACACGGCACGTACGCACTTCTAGGAAATCGTACATGGCAACCTTTCACACCAATGATACATAGTACCGGTCCGATGCTCACCTCTTCCGAGCAGTGGTCCTCCATACGATAACCTCACCGGATCTATCCATAGTTAGCTCCAAAGCTCTCTCTTTTAATCATCTCTAGAAGAGAGGTTCGGTTACGTTCAGTCACTACGCACATTGGGCTACATCAGTTTTTTGGCCCATATAGCCAGTATGTAATCAGTACTGTTCAAACTTGCTCAATAGGGCCGACAACGATACGGTCTTTAACCGACACAGACAGGGCTACAACACATTGGCCATGTATCCGCAATGGACACATGCCGTGTTACCACCTACTTCCCTGCCCAGTCTCAGCTTATCATTTCTTGTGATAAACTAAACCATGCTCATCATTTTCTGTCATACTCTCAAACTCAAAGTAACCACCTATAGGTCGCGAGTGAATGCTCAATCACTCGACTTCTACCGTAACTTCAGTAATAAGCCTAGCTCTACATCAAAGTATCCGAACCAAATACCATTAACAGAGAAAATGTGCTATCATGCAAGCTATGTTTTCAATCAACTCTAAAAACCTAATGCACAACCCAAAATTTATATACTATATAGTGATAAAATATAAAACAGTTAAAACAGGGTTAATGCACCAGGGTTTGCCTGGGCTTTGCTCAAAGTTAGAATTTTCGACAAACAGCACGTCGTCGAACTCTTCCTCGGCAACTTCGGGTCCTACACATGAAATGATATGCAAAGAATTGAATTATACTAATTTGTAAATGTCAAAGGTTTGAATTTAAATCACATGCGACGACAAGTCTTTTGAAAAATAAAAGTGACCAGACATTTTAGTTATAAAATCCATTTAAAATAGTTTTCATAAAAGTAAAGTATAATTTTAGTTTTTCAATAATAACAGGGAGATTATAACTAATTTTTGACAAATTTTCAGAATTTATTGAAATCAAATGAATTTATAATGAATTAAACACCATTTAAACACAATAAATCATTTATAAAATTATTTTTGTTGAAAATAAATATGAAACTTTGCAAAACAAGAAATTTGGACTAAATAATCAGAAAGGTAAATTTTTCCAAATTTAATAATGCCAAGGAAAAATGATAATGCATTAATGAATTATTATGGGTTCTGATTTAAATAAATTATTTTCATGCATAAAATGAAAATTTGTCAGCTTCAGAATATAGTTATAGATAAGAGGATCCTAACAAAATTTATTTCATCATTTTCTGAATTAAGATGAATTTTCTATGAATTTTACAACTTGAAAGGATTTTCTAGCAATTGAATAAATCATTTCGCGAAATAAATAAAAATCCAGCCCGTTGGGCCTGCCACATCGGCCCACGAGGACAGGCCGCAAAGTGGGCCGCCTTAGCCAGGCCCATAATGGGCGACCACAGAGGGCCCAGCAGCGCTGAGCTCTCACGGCCTAGTCGCGCGGGGCGCGCGGCCAACCGGCCCTGTTGCTGGCGCGGGCTGACCATGGCGGCAGCCTGCCGGCGCGACAGCGCGGCTTGTCAGAGCTGCTAGTCGGGCATGAAACTCGGGGTTTCTGGCCTCAGAAGGACCATCGCGTCGCGGGGAGTCCTGTGGAGAGGTTGACGGGTGGAGGAGCTCATTGGACCTATGCCGGTGGTGAGAGAGACAGTCGGAGAGGGTTTCGGCAAAGGATTGTGCTCGGCACGGATGACGAGAAGCCAAACGGCTTGCACCTACAGCTTCCGGGTGGCGCGAGGAAGGACGGCACGGGTGATGTCGGCGTCCGAGAGGGCCGGAAGAGGGGCGTCGCCTGAGGGTCATGCGGTTCAGGCGGCCGGTGCGGATGAATCTTCAAAATCCTGCGCAACAAGGACACGGAATCGGTTGAATAACTGCTTAGGAGGTGCACCCGGTTACGTGCTGCTCGGATTGGTGAAAAGATCGAAGAACCCCACCCGAGGATGCACCGGATTTAGGGAAGAATGGCAGCCGGGCCCAAAGCACATGACTTGGGGAAAAATCGAAATCCGTCGAGCTTACAGGGAGAGGAGGCGAGCTGAGGCGTGGGGAGCTTCGCTAGTGCTCTAGCGCTGCTGTCCAGTGAAGGAGGAGAGCTGGGGTGGCTGGAGAAGGTGGCTCGGCAGCGACGTCTGAAGGGCGGAAGTGAGGCGCACCAGTGCGCGCGCGCGAGAGAGAGGAGAAATGAGAGGGGCGCTGGGGTCCTTGGACACGGGGGCGACGTCTTGTCCGCGCGATGGTCACGTTGTAGGAATCGTGGCGCGCATGCACAAGGAGAGAGCGCGAGCACACGGCCAGCTGGAGAGTTGCGCTGGCGGCCAGAGGTAGGAGGAGAGGGCACAGTGAGGCTGACGGGGCGGGGCCCGCGGTCTTATTCAATTTCCTGATTTTTGTGATTTTCTGCGCAGCATTTTTTTTTGATCCGGAAACAATAATTCCCGAGCTCTGATAAAAATGAAACTTTGCAGGGTGGTAGAACTTTTCGAGAGGAACAACTTTTATTTTGGGCCCAAGTTCAAATTCCAAATAAATTTTATTCTATAAAATTTTGAAAACAGGTAAGCATTTAAAGGAGAAAATTTTATTTGGGCCTTTTGACTTTTGAATGAAATTTTACAAAAATTTCTAAAATTCAATTCTTTGCAATATTTTTAATACAAGAATTTTATTTCACAATATTTCTTTAAAAGGTTTTGAACTCATATTTGAAATTTGAATTCTAATTGAAGTCGGTAATTCGTTTGAAGATAAATAATTTATTTGGGCCCCTTAAACCTTAAATAAAATTTTATAAAACTTTCTAAAATTCAAGTCTGTGCAAGAATTTTCAAAAGAGAATTTTATATCATGAACTTTCCGGCAAAAGTTTTTGAACTTGCATTTCAAATTTGAATTCAAATTTGAAAATTGAAAATTCACATGAATCGTTTTAATTGTTTTTGAGCTCGGTTCCCAAAATTTTGAATTCGAACAACTCGCTTCTTTATTCAAAACACGAAGTGTTACAGCTTCCAAAATGATTCTGTTTTTGACTAAAAATGTTTCGGGACTAAAACTGAAGCGTTTCTGATTCTTCGGAGAATCGAAACCGTACCAAACGCACCCGAAACGGGCACCGCACGGTTCCAGGCAAAAGATAAGGACGGGGAGTGGAGCACATCGCCAGTATCCATGAGCTTTAAAGGTATAAATATGTTTCTTGAGTGCTCGAATAACCTGTATTCTTGGTTTCTTTGGTGCTTGAATTGCTTGCTTGTTCTCTGAAGGTGACTTGAATTGTTTGCTTCTTCTATAAACAAGCACTGAAGGAGCTGAAGGCTAAAGCACAGAAGGGTGCGTTGGAGGCTTTGATCTCAAGAGCAACAAGAAATAATTCATGCTTCCTAGTTTCTAGTAAACTATTGTCCAATCTGCCAATACGTATTGTACTCTAGTACAAACTGTTTGGTTTTGCTTCATTTTTCTCTTTCCAACAATCAGATCTGTTGTGACCATTTTGTTCAACTGTTGAGACATTCCTCTGCATCTTCAGTGTATCGTTCCAGAGATCAAGTTATCTATGCTAATCAAGATGGCTTACACGTTCCAGAGATGATGTACCAAATAGCAACGCATGGGTATACAAAAATAGTATTCATAAGTGATCTTAGCTATATACAAAACATTAAACAGCTTGTAGACGGTGAAATAGACACCCTGTTATATGACTCTATCTTTTTCATTGTCTGTATATCAAATTTCAACCCTTACAGACGACTCCCGGTCTGTGGGTTGTACATGCCCTTAGCTGGTGCAGTCTACGGATGGCTAGCTGGTATGGAGCAATCAATATTCTTTTCATTTCCCTGTCTTTTCTTGGTTTTTACTGTGTCAACCTTTTTTTTCTACATGTGCTGAGTAATGGTCGAGACGACCATTTTTATATGCTTGCTAGTCCGTGCTGATGAAATTCAGGATTTATTAAAAATATTTTTCTAATAATCTTCAAAAATAGACAGAAGAGTATAATTTTTGTATTGGTCAATGTTTCCAACTGACTACCGGTTACCGATCATTTCCGGTATATTCCCTCCCGGATTTATTCATTTCCAAAACTCCGAATTTATTCCATTTGTTTTCTTTACCGGCTTTCCTGTTTTTGTTTCAGTCTGATACTATAAATGTGAAATGAAAATGGTTAGGGTATTTTTCCAATCGTTTCGACCGTTTTCATCCCTACGTGCTTTTCCTCCGAAGGGTAGGGGATGACAGCGTATAGCAAAGGTCAAGATGGTAGAAGAAGTCGAATTGTGTTCCAGGTAAAATAAACAATGGCTTGGCGCTGTCATGTAGTCCTTCACAATACAGGATGATCTAGCTGGGTGGCCAAAACTAATTTGGCTTAGAGGCTTACTCAACATGTTATAGTTTAAACCAAGTTAACAGAATTTGTTCGATTTAGAAGTTAATCTGAATCAACTAAAATGTAGTTCACATGATTTATTATATAGAGGAAATGAGTTGATCAATTCAAGTTCAAACATTCAAATTTAACATCTAAAAAAGTATTCTTTGACGAAACATTCATTTTCAACTTTTAAACGGGCACTTCATTATAAAATATACATGGCAACATGCATTTTCCCACACACATGCAAATGTTCGTCTTCGCTGCCTTGAGTCCCTTACGTGCCAAACAACCCGCAACATGTGAACCTCTGCAACAAGAAAGTGGATCATTAGTTATAGTATTATGAAGATTAAAGAATACATACTACTCCCTCCGGTTTTAAAATATTGACACCGTTGACTTCTGACATCAACTTTGACCTTCTGTCTTATTAAAAAAATTTATTCAAATATGAAAATTTTTGTTATTATTTACTTTATCATTAGTGATGTTTAAAGGGTGACTAATAATTTTGCACATTAGAACAAATTTTTTTAATAAGACGAATAGTCAAAGTTGATGTTAAAAGTCAACTATGTTAATAATTTAAAACTAAAGGGAGTATAAGAAAAAGTGAATGAGGAATCTGGAAATGTACCTTGGGTACATTGTCATAGAGATCCTGATGAGTGGCTCGAGTAGGTATTGCTCGTTGTGGTTGCTCCACGCCTGGTGTTGGGGGAGCGCTCCTCCTCTCTTCTCGTAGCTGGTCGAATACAACAGTATACTGCTGGGCACCACTAGCATTGTTGATATCATTCCAGTTTCCCCATTGTGGCACAGAGCTACCATGCCCAGCCTGCACATATTAATTAGTTAGGTTAAGTTCAAAATTACATTGTGCGGGTGGTGCATTATTTTGAATAGGATAAAATCCAAATTACTACCCTCTAGTATAGCTTGTAGAGAAGGAGAATTGGGAGATTGCAGTAGAGAATTGGAGCACACAGCGCATCGTTCTATTCATCATTAGCAGGTATAAATACACGTACATGAGTGTCAAGGTCCTAACTAACTTCCTAGTCTCATGCGAGGAGTGGCCGTTGTGGCAGGTGAGTCGTGAGCTGGAGCATGCGCTAGAAGCAGTCACCGCACGTGCAGGAGCCAGTCGCGTCTGTGAAGCGGCTGCACGAACAAGTCAGCTAAAACCCCCCCCCCCTGCCGTCGTTGCTCGGGATACTCGACGCATAGACTGGACCTGAAATCTTTGAATAGCAGTGATGGAAGACCCTTCGCCATGATGTCCGCAAACTGTTGTCTGCAGGGAACATGAAGGATGCAGAGAGCGCCAATAGCAACTTTCTCACAGACGTGTATGTCGAGTTCAATATGCTTGGTGCGCTTGTGGTGGACTGGATTACCGGACATGTACACGGCGGAGACATTGTCGCAGTATACCAGGGTTGCTTTGTCAATGCCGCAATGCAACTCGCCGAGGAGCTGTTGAAGCCAGCAGCACTCCGCACCGGCATTGGCCACAGCGCGGTACTCCGCTTCAGCGCTGGAGCGGGACACGGTGGGCTGCCACTTTGACAACTAGGACACCAACAAGTCGCCAAGGAAGATGCAACACCCTGACATAGAGCGTCGTGTGTCGGGGCAGCCGGCCCAATCGGCGTCGGAGTAGGCAACTATTGATGGCGACGAGGAGGCATGTAGATGAATGCCCAGCTTGATGATGCCCCGAACATAGCATAGAATGCATTTCACCAGAGACAGATGACAGTCTCGTGGATCATGAATGTGTAGACACACTTGCTGCACGGCGTAGGCAAGATCAGGCCTCGTAAGAGTGAGGTATTGGAGGGCACCTGCGAGGCTCCTATACTCGGAGGGTTCCTGAAGCTTGGCACCGGCTGTGGACGAAACTTTCCCTTTGGTGTCGATCGGTGTAACAGCCGGTTTACAGTTTTGCATGCTGGCGCGTTCCAACAGATTTTTGTCATACCTCGACTGTGACAGGAAGAAGCCGGAAGAAGAAAGCTGCACATCAATGCCGAGGAAGAAGCGTAGTGGCCCCATGTCTTTGACGGCGAACTCGGACTGGAGACGACGCACGACCTCGTGCAGCAAATTCTGTGTAGAAGCGCTCAGGATCATGTCGTCGACGTAGAGGAGAAGATAAGCCATCTCGGTGCCGCGCTTGTACACGAACAGAAACATGTCTGATCTCATCGGAGAGAAGCCGATTGTAGAGACAAACCTGGTGAAGCAGGTGAACCATGCGCGTGAGGCCTGTTTCAGTCCGTAAAGGGACTTGGACAGGAGACCAACGGCATCAGGCATGTCTGGATCGATGAAGCTGGCCGGTTGTTGACAATATATGCGTTCATCCAGATGGCCATGGAGGAGGGCGTTGGACACGTCAAACTGATGCGCCGGCCAGTTCTTAGCAGCGATCAGCGTGAGGACCGTCCCAATAGTGCCAGGCTTGACCACCGGAGTGAAGGTCCTGCCGAAGTTGATGCCGGCGCGCTGAGTGAATCCGTGGATGACCCATCTGGCCTTGTAGCGTTCGAGGGAACCGTCCGGATTGAACTTGTGCTTGAAGACCCACTTGCTGGAGACAATGTTGGCGCCGGGTGGACGTGCGATGAGCTGCCAGGTGTTGTTTGCCTTCAACGCGTCGAACTCGGTCTGCATCGCTGCGGCCCATTTCGGATCACGCAATGCAGCACGAACAGACTTGGGCAAGGGCGAGACAGAAGTGGTCGTCGATGCTGGAGAGATCATGGCGTAGTCGGCGTACTGACGATTCGGCTGGAAGATGCCCGCTTTCAATCTGGTCACCATAGGATGTGCTGGAGCTGTCGTGGACGGTGGTGCCGGTTCTGGTACAGCCGGTGATGCCACCGGAGTAGCTGAAGGTGTAGCCGATGGAGCAGGTGATGCCGTAGTGGATGCAGTGGAGACAGTTGCACGTCGATGCCGGTGATGAAGAATCATCGTGGCGCGTAGATGGCGCCGGAGTGGTTCGAGTTGATGCTGGCATGTTGTTGACCGAGGCAGGGGCGTTGCGAGATGATACTGGCGTGTTGGCGACGGAGACAGTGGCGGTGCGGCGAGACGTCGGAGGCGCCAACTTGTGGTCTAGAGAAGGAACTCCCCTCGGTGAATCCAGTCGAGAAGGTTGGTCGTGTGCGAAAGGAAAGGTACTTTCATCAAACACGACATGTCTGGATATGATGACCTTCCGAGTGGACAAGTTCAAACAATGGTAGCCCTTGTGATCTGAGGGATATCCGAGAAGAATGCATGGCGTAGACCAAGGACACAGTTTGTTTGGCGCCGTCGCTGCAACGTTAGGAAAACAGAGACAACCGAAAACCCAAAGGTGATCATACGAGGGAGGAGTGCCGAGCAGCTTTTCATGTGGTGTAAGTGTGCCTGTGGCTTGACAGGGATGAAGATTTAGGAGATGAGTAGCAGTCTGGAGCGCCTCGGCCCAGAATTGCGCTGGGGCATGAGCTTGAAAAAGCAAAGTCTGCAGGCAGTCATTCAGGGTGCGAAGAATTCGTTCTGCCTTCCCATTCTGTTGAGAAGTGTATGGGCAGGAAAGGCACAAAGAAATGCCATGCGAGGAGAAAAAGCTGCGGAGCACGTAATTATCAAATTCCTAACCATTATCAGTCTGCAGTGCCAAGATGGGCAGACGAAACTGTGTCTGGACATATGAGTGAAATGCTTGTAACGTGGGAAGAACATCAGATTTATTGCGCAAAGGAAATGTCCAAACATAATGCGAGAAATCATCTAGGACAACCAAGTAGTATTGAAAACCCGAGTTACTAAGAACAGGGGAAGTCCATACATCAGAGTGTAAGAGCTGAAAGGGAAAAAATGTATTGGTGTTGGATGAATAAAATGGCAATCGAACGTGCTTTCCCAATTTGCAAGCCTGACAGACATGCAAATCGGACTTATTACAAGCAAATTCAAAATCATGCAAAATATGATGAAGGGAGCCGTGTCCTGGATGTCCGAGACGGCGGTGCCATAGTTCGACAGAACCGACTACAGCATGGAGCGCCTGATGTGGCTGAAGGCGTAGAGGATAGAGCTCGCCGGTGCTGTTACAGTGGAGGATCACCACCCTGGTTTGCAGATCCTTAATAGAGAAACCGAATGGGTCAAATTCAACTGACACATTGTTATCTCGAGTCAAACGGCGGACAGAGATCAGATTCTCAATAAGTTGCGGTGAGAGAAGGATATCACGAAGAAAAATAGGAGGTAGCAGTGGGAATGGCAAGGCAGTGTGGGTGACCTGCAGCTGGTGACCATTTCCCAAGAACAGAATCGAAGAACATTCTCCACTCCGAATAATTGGGTTCTGTGAGCTCGAGAGTCACTGGAACATGAGCTTTGATGTTCACAGTTTGTAGAATTGTGGTGAGTGGCTGGGGAGAAGGGGTGTCGGAGTTGCCAGCGAAGGAGCGGCGTGAGAGATCAATGTTGGAGGCGAGGTCATCAGTGGCAGAGGGGAGAGAAGACAGGATTGTCTTCCATGGCAGCGGAAGAATTCAGAGGAGCAAACGGATTCAGCAGAGAAGATCGTTTGGCGTCTGGTACCATGTAGAGAAGGAGAATTGGGAGATTGCAGTAGAGAATTGGAGCACACAGCGCATCGTTCTACTCATCATTAGCAGGTGTAAATATACGTACATGAGTGTCAAGGTCCTAACTAACTTCCTAGTCTCATGCGAGGAGTGGCCGTTGTGGCACGTGCGTCGTGAGCTGGAGCATGCGCCAGAAGCGGTCACCGCACGTGCAGGAGCCGGCCGCGTCTGTTGAAACGGCTGCACGAACAAGTCAGCTAACATAGCCAAAGTCTAAATAACCCCACCACCTAAACTATTTTTTGTTTATTTTATCCCCACAACTTTACCATTTAGCTAAATTTACTCTCTAAAAAAATGTCTTTTTTGTTTCTCTATGTATAAGTGTCATCTTAAGCTGAAATTTTCTAAAAGATTGAGCACATCATAACACATGTTAAAAAAATACATCATAATTTTTTTTAATTATTTTCATAGGTAGTGATATTTAATAGTAAATTAATTACTTAGGATACAAAACTATATGAAAATAATAATAAAAAATATGATGTATTTTTATAACATGTATTATGATATTCTCTATCATCTTATAAAATTTTAGCTTAAGATTAAACTTATATATGGAGAAAAAAATACAAATTGTAGTAGGGGGTAAATTGAGCCAAATAGCAAAGTTTTAGGATAAAATGAACCAATGAATAGTTTAGAGGGTTATTTGGACTTGAGGGTAGTAATTTGGACTTTATCCTTTTGAATTAAACATGTGTCATTTTCGTTTTCATTCCTACCGAGAGCTAATTGTGAAGCACAATGAAATAATTATGAATTGGTCTGCAGTTTCAAAGTATTTGTGCCCTGGTTGATCCTAAGGATCTTGAGGATTCTTGCCAAGTGGAGCTTGCTGTCGGAATAGGTGAAAGAAATGTTGAGAAAAAAACATTTACCAATACTCACTTTCGCTTGATTTCTTGAGCGGCTTGCACGATCCGTTGATTTCGCTGGTTTGGCATCAGCAGTTCGTGGAGGGGTTCTATGACCACCTGGTTTTGTATCTGTGCGAGCAGGGGGAGGTGTTATGCCATTGTTGCTTATTCGTTTCCTACTAGCCTGATCAAAGTACATGGTGTAGGGAGTGGCACCATCAGCCTTCCATTCGCCGAATTTGGGGATATTCACACCGTTACCCTATAGATTGTAATTTATTTATTAGTTTAGAATTGTGCATATTGCAATAGAATGTTTTGCACTTTCACGTTTGAATAAATAGATTTCCAGTACACATAAAGTATTCATATTCCAATAAGAAGTAAAATGATAGAAAAAAAGAGCAGGAACATAGTTTGCACTTTATGTCTTAGTAAAACCAACATTGCAATTCATAGTAATACTTGATCCTAGAGAAGACTAGAATTCTGGATAACTGAAATAACTCTCCATTTTTAAATTATTTTGTTAATACATCAATTATAGTTCAACAATGGCAAATTATTATCCTATCAACAACGTTAAAGAACGGAGGAACATAAATTTTTGGTGCTTTGACCATCATTTTGTAAAGTATTAAAAACAAGGAGACAGCTGGTGGAGGCGTCCCGCAGCTCTGTGACATCCCGAATTTTAGAACAAGTTTAAAAATGCGTAATTCAAAATTTTTCTAACTTTCACCCTAACATTTTTCTTTTCACTTCTCACCTTTTCTTTTCATTCCTATTTCAAAAGGCAAAAACCTCACTAAATTTAAATCTTATCTAAATTGAAGATTTCAAAATATTAAAATTTGAGGTGTGACAAGTGATTGAGCCCCTTTTTGTTTTTCTTTTCCTTACTGTTTGTTTTACAGCGTTCTTAATTCTGTTTATTCAAAATTTCAAAATCCAACCAATTCACTTGAAATTTTGGATCTATTTAACTCCTGTGAATCTATTGCTTTTGAATTTCAAACCCATTCAAATTCTTTGAACTCAACCCTTCTGAATTCCAATCCTATCGAACTCCATGAATTCCAAACACATCCCATTCTTTTGAACCTATTTACCTCATTCAAATTAATTTCCTCCATTCAAATAGCCATTTATCCTCCGAATTTCATAGAATAAAATCTATTCAGAATTTGAAGATAATCCTAAAACGAAAGTTGTTCATCCTAAAAAGTTCTTCAACCCTGCAAAATTTCACGTTTATCAGAGCTCGGCAAGTTGACCTTTTGAAGGAAAAACAGAAGACTGTCGCTGAAATTCGGGAAAAAATCAGAAAAATAGAAAATCCGGCGGGCCCACTTGCCAGCGACTTTCTCGTTTTTCCCCTGTCTTCTTCCTCGCGCGCCCGGCCAGCACACTAGCGCGCAGCACCACGCGCCCTACCACGCGCCGCGCATGCCTGCTCTGCCGCTTACCAGGTTGCCACGCAGCCGCCAAGCACCGCACGTCGCCTGCCCAGCTCCCCGACAGGCCACGAGCGCCTTATCGCATCACCGCTCCCAGTTGCCAGCCGTCTCAGCCGCCGAGCAGGGCGCCACCGCAATCCACCTCCACCAGCGAGCAGCTCCTTCCCCGACAT
>BCLH01001487.1:0-49878 GCA_001602315.1 Zoysia pacifica | reverse complement strand
AAGTTCGTCCCCTGTTTCGCACCTGCACACACACGACCGACAGCTGTGGACACCTGCTGGGTAGCGTGTCCACGGGGGAGATTTCCTGTTTTCCATCGTGAACACCTTGTTCGTCTCACCACCGCTACACCTTAACTAAGTTTTCAGCGACCTTGGTGCCATTGGAACCATTATCTCAACTCCATCACATCGAATCCTCCAAACCTCAGCCAACCTTCGGTCTTGCCGATTCGCTTCTATAGTAAGTCTTTCGCTGAGTTTAATCGTTGTTCCTTCTTTTGGTTTTATCGTTGTCAGTGCAAGTCTTTAACTATGACTCATCCTAAGCATAGATTTACACTAGCTAAAGCACGCCACAGCATAACATAACCTCATTATTTAACACACCTTAGTATGCATACCCATGTTAGCACTAAGTAATCTAGTCTAAGGTTAAAATCATAGGATTAATAGTTAAATAGAAATAGCTAAATACTAGAAAGTAAGTGATTACTTAGATGGCAACCTATAAGCATTCTGTCCTGCATTCACCCACACACGTGCCACTTGCTAGTTTTAGAAGTTTAGTTATATACACTAGACTAGGTAATTGATCATTAATTACCTAAAGTAAAACACTCAGGTGGGTACAAACTAGATAGTTAATGATGATAGCATGCCCATCACCGCACCAAAAGTAATACCATATATTTAGCGTAGGAGTTCAATGGTATAGTAGAATCAAGAAATATTCACTAGAAAGCCCGTGCAATATATTGACATACACTAGTGTACGTGCCACCTATTAGCACAAATGATATGATTATTTAGTTAAAAGCTCCAAATTAAGGTATGCACAAAATGACCTAAACTCCACGCCGTGTTCCCGCTTGTACTAGCAAAAATGCATGTTAACCCTTCATTGAACCCCACCCCAAGTTAATAGGCACCGCAACATACATGACTTGCCCTAAGTTTCCTTGCGGTGTTATTTGGTTCTTAGTTGGAGTTCTATGGATTTTATCGCTCCTTCTTGAGTGGTATTTCTTTTGCAGTAGTTTTATTAGGCTTTTCCTTCGCGTAGATAACGCTGAGTGTAAGGAAGAGTCGAGCCTCAAGAGGGACCAGAAGGTCTACGTATGAAGAGAAGCTCGTAGGTTGGACGCGAAGCTGTAGGTTGAAGATTGAGGTCTTGAAGGAGAAGCCTCCAACCTCAAGCTTGAAGATTAAGGAATTTGCAGGCAAGCTCTAACCTCATATTGAACCTATAATTTGCTAATGCTCCTGTAGTGCCTATTTATTCTGCTATGCATGATATTTTGGTTTGAAACATTGTGTTAGTAATAATCCTACTTGTTCCTAGGTATTTATATTTATGTCAGTAACTTGCTGCAAGGATATGAATACCTTTCTTGAAAACCATTGACGAAGTGTCCTTGATAGCCATAGGAAATCCGTTCCTAAATAGTTTTACAGAACGGATATTACCTTGTACTAGATCTGCTTAGGACCCCATTTACGGTGCTCCGCACCACCACACCATATACCATTAATTTGCAAAATGAGTTGAAAGGGTTTGGTGGTGTGAGTTCAAATAAAAAGGGGCGGGATTAGAACAACTGGTGCTAGGTGAAGAGGGGATGTTTCTGGCCGTGGGGTGGGGCTCACCTGAGGTGATGGTGATAGGTGTGTAGGCTTCGCTGTGGTCCACCTGCCGTGGACGAGACCGCCACCCCTGCCATATAAGGACCGGTTCGTTAGCCCTCGACTTGGTAATTCCCGTGCAACCACAGAACATGTACATTTTGGGCAGGACTTATTCCCTCTACGTATTCTTTCCACATCGAACCATTGGGGGGTCGGTAGTGAAGACACAAGGGAACAGGAGAAGGGCATGAGATGACTCACTGTCTGGCCTTCGACGGTAATTGCCCGCGCCATGGGAGCGTAAGCCCGCGGATATAGCCCCTGGTTTGGTAATTCCCGGGGATTGGAGGGGACCAGGAAAAGGCGTGAATGTGGTGGATATTCACGACCCGGCTCTGAGAATGTACCGACGCGTCATCGACGGCCTGGAAAACCCCGAGGGATGGCCCCTGTTTGCACCTTGCGTGGAATCTATGAAAAACTGCGTAGATGTGGAATAAGCGTTATGCAACTCTAATGATCAGGAGTAGCATAACCTGTGGGTACAGTGTACAACCTCTGCAGAGTTAAAAATCCTTTCGGATAGGCCGTTATCACGTTATTGACATGCTACTGCTCGGGCACCCTACGATTAGATTTCTATACCGCCTTGAAGTGTGAGTGGGTGTAGCCATCCGTGCTTTAGAAAGTGTCTGGAGGAGATAGTGGAGGCCCTTCCAGTTAAAAATTAGGGAACTGGCGGAAACGGTTTGAACTCCCCCAGGTCCAACTTATTAATATATGGATAATGAATGTCTTCACTCCCTTTTGAAATTTTTTGTAGGGAACCTTGCATAAAACTGGCTTTTTGCAACATAGACTTTGCTGCCTCATCCTTGCTACAACCAATGTGCATCTTTATTTATACCTTTGCTTAGTGTTCGAGCTTGCTGAGTACCTTATGTACTCACCCGCCTGCATTTGTGGTTTTAGACAGTGAGGATTGCGTAGATGTTGTGCTGGTTTCGTTCTGCTTTCCAAATCTGCTTGTGGATTTGGGCCCTGGTGTTTCGCTGCCTGCTTTGCTTCTCAAGTCTGCTTGTGGATTTGGGCCCTGGTGTTCATTGCCTGCTCTGCTTTTAGTTGGCCAACCGGTGTAGGATCGTAGAGATCCTCATGGTGTGGCCACTAAAAGTCCTGCCTCAGGTTAGTTTTTTCTTTTGAAGTATGCTTTCGATATACATTCTGTTGTGTCGTGCGTATCATCTACTGATCCAGGGACTGATGCGTGTATCACAGTGCATCTCAGAAACGGGGTGCGCGACAAGCTCATCACCGTGACGATGATGGGAGAACCCGGTAGGGCTGTGTGAAATATTTTCCCAGCAACCATTCTACAAAAGAGGGAATTCTGAAACTACTCCCTCTAATTTTAAAATATTGACACCGAACAATAATAGATCATTCATCTTAATAAAAATGTATGATAAACAATTAAACATCGTATATTTTGTTATAGTTTATTTATCATTCGTGGTATTTGAAACACTAATAATTTTACACATTTGAACAATTTTTTAAATAAGCAGAATTGTCAAAGTTTATATTAGAAGTTAATGGTGTTGATATTTTAAAACAATAGGCATTACATATTTTTTTTACGATGTTCATATGGGAATAACTAGAACAGATGCCAAAAGGAAAACTGGAACTACCGTCTTCTTCATATGCCTTCCTTTGAATCCTTTCCATCTTGGTTTTGGGCAGAGCATACAGTGCAAACACCATGGTTTTCATAGAGATTAGCAACTGGGCAATAAGTAACCAACAAGGAATACAGATGCGAAAGGACTCAATCGGCTGTTCTGTTTCATCTACCATGTCGACTTATTTGATATCATGCAATTTATAGACTTATAGGAAGGTCAGAGGAAAAAGAATTTCATATGCTTCACATCATAAACAAAGGTACACACAAGAATTATATGTAAAATTCGCATTCATAGCTGACATGAAAATACTGTAGACAAGTCTTTCTTAAGCCACCATAAATTAAAGTCGTTGATTTCATGAAAGCAAAAAAAAAAATGATACGTTCAGAATGAAACATACCGCCATTAATCCTCTGGATCTCCTTACTAGCAGCTGCCAAGGAAGAAAGAACGACTTATGCGTTCCCTACAGGAATGGGAAGATGGTGAAGGAACGACAAGGTCTGGAAGGATAAAGAAGCTAGAAGGAATGGATATAGGAGAGGGGCACGACAACAACAGCCGTTGAATCGGTTTGGTAAGAGTTTCTTTCCTGCTTCTCATTGCAGCTCGACATGTCTGTTCATAATTCATATTCTACTCTTCTCTAACTCTGTTTGTTAAATGGAATTGAGTTATAATATTTCTGACATATGTATTGTAATGCTCTGAATTATTACATATTCAGATTATAATGTTAGTACACACTAATCGACCTGGTTGTCTGTATCTGACTTCAGGACGTGCTGTTCAGAGTAATCTGAGGAACTGGATCTTGGGGGCCTCCCTGTAGCGTTTACAGAAAAGAAAAGAAATAAATAGCTGATACATTTCGTTATCGTTGACAATCTTGAAACCCATGCGACACTATAATATTTATATGCAACATTCATCCTTATTGGTTGTGAGTTGTGTAAGAAAAGGATGATGATAGATGTTGATGACGCAACATCCTTCTTGCAGTTGATTACTGGAAGAGTTCCAATCCATTCTTCTTCAAAAGCCCCAGTCTGCGCTTACAAGTTCAGTATAAAGTATCCAATTCACGAAAGCTCTAAGCTAGATACACTGTAGGAAGTGCTAAAAAAGCCAAAACACAGGTCTTTGGTTAAATTCAGAGGGTTAGACCTCAACAAGTTAGTGGCACTATGACAAAATGCCTCAAATGTGCCAGAGCAACTCCAGCAGTCTTCTCAAAATATCACCTTAAAAGGTATCTTCTGGGGTCAGCCAAAAAAATTTTAGTACATATTTTAATCACAAAGCAAGCAGATCTGTATAAGGGTTTGTTCGGTTAGCTACGAATCATTCCTAGAATAGATTAAGTGAATACATATGAATTAACTAATTCTTGTTCATGAAGTTTAACTATGATGAGAATGAAACTTATACTCTTTTTTTTTTTTTGCCTTCTGTGACCCGGTTTGTTCATAGAGTAATAGGTGTGTTTTCATTCCAAGCCACAAAAGATGGAAATATAGATATAGACCGGGTTTTATTCGTATCCTATTAAAATTTTTCATAAATAAGTATTAAGTGATTAGCATAATTAACTTACTTCATAATAGGAATCAAGCCTAGTGGAGAATTATTCCCGAGTTGTAACCAAACAAGCCCTAAGTAGGCTGTAATATGCACAAGGATGTTATGTTTCACTTAGTACCATCCACGAAACGGCATGCATGGAGGGAGCCCCCGAGGATTAAAACGGCATCAAAATTGTACTTGTCAATTATCATCCTAGCACGCTTTAATTGTATGCTCCCTTTCTGCTGCATTTTAGTCCCCCCCCCCCCACCACATCTAAAGGTAGCTGTGAAGAACTTTTTGGGTCCCCAAATCCTTCTCCTGTGTAGACAAATCCCTTCGTGCCTTGAGCCGCCGCCCATACCCTGCGCAAGTGCAAAGATCTGAGTTTCGCCTGTGGGAGCAAGTGCAGATGCATCCGATATGGTTCTGTTTCTTTTTTTGTTTAGGATCAGAGTGCAAAGATTTGAGTTTCCCGGGAAGCTGTGGTTATGTTGTACTGTGTTGTTCGTTCTTGGAGCTTACGATATTTGCGGCTGCTTCTACAGGAGCTAAGAACATGCGGCCGCAGCTCTACTCGGCCGAGTACCGCGAGAAGTCCCACTTCTATCTGCACAGCGAGCAGAAGCTTTTGGGTGATTAGACCGACTCGATTTTTTTTATCTAATTTTTGGAGAGCTGTTGGAAGAGGAGAAAAAACTAGCTCCCTTAAATTTTTAGGCTGACTTCAAAAGTTAGGTACTCCCTGTTGAAGTTAGGTACTCCCTTCGTTTTAAAATATAAGCACTTCTACGTTTAGTCAGTCAAACTTTTACTATCACTTTGATTATTAATAATGTATAATTAATAATATTTTATCGTATAAAAATTATATTTTTTAAATTCATTATAAAATAAACTTTCATAAAAATATATTTTTACATAAAAAATTATGTACTTTTTTAAATATTATTAGTAAAAGTTAAAAAAATTTGACCTTATCTAAACCTAGAAATGCTTATATTTTGAAACAACAGAGGTGGTAGATTTTATTGGAGAGCTGTTGTAGATGCTCTTAGAGCTTTGTGTATCATAATAAGTCTTCATGGGCACATTCCTCGACACGGTGCTTAGCATATCGTCTTCCCTTCTTAATCTTATTTACAAGAAGAATTTTATTTTTTTAGTCTCTCCTATTGTAGTATCTATTAATACATGTACACACGCACTCACACTACAAGAAAAATCTCTTGTACATACACTTTATTAGACGGTAGACATGCTTTGTTTCATGTCTAATGGAATATAGATACATTTTGGTTAAGCGTGTCTGGAGCGTCTTTACATGTACCGTGTCAAAGTTTGTATCCACGCATTGATAAAGTGTGTCTAGAGTAGATATATAAGACGCTTCCTAGACATGCTAAAGATGTATCTATACATGTTGATACAATTTTATAGACATATTTACATAGCGTGTCTACAGGTATTGATACGCTCTGTAGTACATCCTATTGCATGTTATGGAATATAGAGACACTTTTGAAGATACGTTTACTAGCATATCTATAGAATATATACAGGTTTGTTATTTAATCTTTTAATGGAGATTTATACCATATCTTTAAAATAGAGATTTATAACATTTGAAGATATAGTCATAAAGCCTCTCGGTTGTAACACGTGTTTCATCCATTTATCTTAGGAAAAGAATAAACAACATATATCTGTGTTAAAGCATGCTTAACGCAACAAAATATTTATATATACATTGAAGTACAAATAACATTGAAATAATTTACATTAAACCTCTCCTAAAACACAAAACTATTTATAAGTTATTTCTGGCATCCAAAATCCATCTCCCTTGCCAAGATAGAAGATTAAATGATTCATCTTCACTCTATATATACAACTTTTCATTATGCTGCAAAATAAAAAGAGAAAAGGGCGTGATACCGCAACCATAGTACTCATGCAACAAAAGAATCGACAGGGTTTATTCATGTATGGTAACCAAAACAAAAGGCTAAACTCTATTTGGAATATGAGCTGTGTGAACTGTTAATATTCCAATCCCTAATTGCAGATGTAATATTAATAGTAATAAGTAATGTAATAATGTAATGTAGTTATCTAATACAGATTGAAATTTCACAGAAAATAAAAGAACTAATTTGCTATTCCAAATACCTTTCTGGTATATATTCTGAAATAATTAAGGTAGGCATGGAGGTCAACATGTTGTGTTTCTGATGATATATCATTCATGTTAGTAGCAAATCTATCTACAGTATTGTGAAACTTGCATGTACAGTACTATGAAACTTATGCTTCACGAGTGGACTATTACTGGGCTTACATATTCACCAGATGCAATTAGCCAAAGTAACAGATAGGATGCAATGTTCAAAAAAAGATTACTGTAATTAAGTTCATTAGACCATCATGATACCTGTTAAGGTTGCAAAATTATAGAGAAAGGAGGCACTTCAGAATGTAGTCATCATGGGCTTGTTATTGGACAGTTTGTGCTATAACCTATAGAACCAAGTAAAGCCTAATAAATGATGCAAATTATATATATCTATGCATATCCAAATATCCTTATTGGAGATCACGTGTACTACTAAGACCTACATCTACATCCACCAATGAGATCGCGTACTTCAAAAGATCATCAGATAACTTGAATCTGATGTACGATAGGAACATCACTCTTCTATTGTGTTATCACACGCTGAAAGACACCACTTGCAATTTATTTAGAGGACCAACCCCCGTGAAACACTGGCAACGGTTTGCCAACCGAGCTGTTCTCAAGAAAAATCTTACCTAGAATTCATCAAATTGCAGCTTGCCACGCATTGCCTCCACGTTGAGAATCGACCGCCTTGCCTTACAGAAATGCAACTGCATTGTTGATCGTCAATAAACTTTCATGGACTTGCTCTATGTAATTATCAAAATTTCTTTGCTATGTTGATAAAACTTATGGTAGTTAATATCTATAATTGAAATCTATAATCATAAATGATTTTGGCCAAATGCATGCTACATTCAGTGATTTATTCCCAAGCAATATCAAAGGTGTTTGGTTGAGTTTTTTTTCTCAGTAAATACTCCCTCCAGTTTTAAATTATTGACACAATTAACTTTTAATATCAACTTTGACCATTCGTCTTATTCAAATATATAAAATTTTGTTATTATTTAATTTATTATTAGTGGAATTTAGATTATGACTAATAATTTTATACATTGGAACAAATTTTTTAAATAAGACGAATGGTCAAAGTTAATGCTAAAAGTCAATGGTGTCAATAATTTAAAACCGAAAAGAGTAGATCATAGTGCTATCCATTAACAATTATTTATATTTGATTAAACTGGATTGTAATCAGTTCACACTGCAAATAAATCCCACCATTCACATCCCTGTTACCGCTCACAGAGCAGTGCGATCCATCACAGACGCAATCCCTACTCGCATGCAACAGTCGCAAGCACCGCATCAGCGTCGTCCTCACCGGTGCCGTCGAGCAACACCTCAACCTCGCCCTTCGCACTGCCAATCCTTCATCCTCGTCACCTCCACGGATGCGGACGCGCTTCATTGTCCTCGCCGGCGAGGGCAAGTACTTCTCCAACGGTTTCGATCAGGCTGGGGTGCGAACCGCGCCGCTCCACATCCAAGCCACCATAAGCGGCGATTTGCGGACCGCCTCGCGCTCCCCACGCCAACCGTCGCGGCCACTGGGCGTGCCCTCACGCTGGCCTACGACGCCCTCTTCATGGGGGGCTCCTGCGGGTTCGTCCATTTGTTACCATCTTCTATTACCTGGACGGTGCTGGTGCCAAGTGCGTTTGAAGCGTTGTGGTAGCTGAGACCGAGAGCACTAAGCGCAGTGGTGTTCGTGGTGCCTGTTTGTGCCCTCTGTTCTTGGAACGCACAACCGCACGCGCACGGGAAGGCGTCCGGCGCGCGCTGCAGTCCGTGCTGGGGCTGGCCCACATTGACAGATCACTTTGTGAACGGGAAACGAACAAAATGACTAATCGATCATTCCGCCGCTGATCATTCTGATATATTTATGTTGCCGTTCATTTCCATGCACGTAACCAAACGGTTCCATAGCTATATCTCGTCAGATTTAATAGAAACTTACAGACAGAAAAATGAAGTTGGATAATGATAAATCGCCTATGGTCTAGCTCAGATTCAATCCAGTTAGATGTCAGGTAGAACCAGTGGCGAAACTTTGCTTAGGACACGACTAAGGCCACTAATTCTAGCTGAAAATCGATACTAACGAGCAAGAAATTGACACACAATAACTTCTGTGTTATTCATGTTGTTAATTGGCTTAGTAGACACTAAGAATAAAAGCAAGACAAACTTAATTACCTTAATTACTGCCACAAAGCCAGGCCAATTTAGTTACGGAGTGAGGACTGAAGCATAGAATGATGTTATTGTTTTGACCCTCTTCATTTATGTAATTCTAATACAAAATATACATAGTAAGAAATTAATTGATTATGTGCCGATATGATAAGAGATCAATCTATTAAAGGATTACGAGTGATGTAATAAAAAGATTAAAATCGCTAACCTGAAAACTTTTGTTCCTTTGTACAGTCCTTGTTGCATGCGATGTGTGCTGTGTCAGTGCAGCTATGCAGGCTCTAATTGGGTGCCAACGCGAGAGCGCGGCATGGCCATGATGGGGCAGGCAAAGATTAGCTGCGATAGCAGGTTCACAGCTGGTCACGACTCATAATTGGTTTCGCTTACCATTTTACAAACTTGAAATCAGTTCCGGGGCAGGAGATGTGGAGAATTAGCACACAACTGTGTAAGATACATGGACAGACCATAAAAACATTTAAGAGATGTACTTAAATTGTTTTAACCAAGACTAGGGCCATGGCCCTAGTGGCCCTCTGCAGAGTTCAGCCACTAGAACCATCCACTTTGTATCATATAACGTACTTGATTGTTTATGGGAACCGACCACTTTTATACTCTCTCCATTCCATTCCAAGTGCCTTTTTTAGCTTTAACATATCAGTTTTGAACCATTCATTTTATTCAAAAATTTTGTGCAAATATAAAAAATAAGTTCAGTTTAAAATATTTACAATAATAAAATAAATAACATTTCCATAAAATCTTTAAATGTCAAACGTGGTTTCTAAAAATAAAAAATAACACTTAAAATGGGACGGAGGAAGTATAATATAAGAGTATATAATTGGTCAATCGAGTGTCAAAACCGATAACAAAGTGAAGCTTTTGCTATCGGTTGTCATACATACCAAAATCGAGTATCGGTTGTCATAAAAAATCAACAATCAGTTACGTAACTGACATGTATTTCTTCCCCAAAATACAACAGTTTGAGGATATGCTGGCCAAATGAAATGACATTTGTGAGCGTGCTTTTAGCCGGCAGCTACGCTGGTTTGGCCGAGGAAGCCGATGATGATACATGAGTACAAAATTCAAATAAAGCCTGTCATGGATCATTGTGGATGGCTGATTGATAGTATGTTTGTGCGTTGGGTCGACACTCGACAAGAAGATGCATTAAGAGGGTATGTTTTGAGCGGTAATCATCGTTTCCGCGGAGGTTAACGCGCGAGCGGTCTCCGACCACCCCCTCCGCACGCCCCCACTCGCTGGGCCTTTTCGGCCCATTCGCTATGGCCCGCCAGGTTTTTTATTTTTGCTTCATTTTTATTTCTGGTCTACTTTTTTATTTATTTTTATTTTTATACTTTTATCTTATTTATTTATCTTTATCTTTTATTTCTTTATTTTCCCGTTTTCATTTTCATTTCTTTTGACTTCTTATATTTTCCTTTGCAGCTATCAAAATATTTAGAATAATTTATATATTTATTTATTTTACTATTAAAACAATTAATTTTAGGTGTAGAACAAATTTTTATCACAACTAGAATAATCTAACTACTGGAAAACTTGTTCCATTAAGATGGAACTTTTAAAAAAAATTAAAAAAATTGTATTTCTTATTTTATATTATTTTCATTAATTCTAAGGAATATGATGGTTCAAAAAAGATTCTAAACATAAATTACAATTTGGGAGAAAATTGTTACTGGAACAATTCAATGTTATGGTTGGAACAAATGATCTATTAAGATGAAACATTCAAAAATTTTAAAAAAGAATTATTAAAAAATATATTCATGTGGGATATTATTTTTTTTACTTTAGTTCTATGGAATGTGATGTTTAACGGATTAAAATGGAAATCGGATCAATTTGAAATTTAAAATTAGTTCACTTGTAAACTAGCCCAAACAACAGCAGTATTTATAGCCCAGGTGGCCTGCTTGAATGAAAGTTAGATTGAAAATAATAGCTGAGTCTCAGCGGAAATCAGCCGACTTTCTCAAAGCGATGAAAACAGCCCAACTGGGATGGTCGGAGACTGGCTGATAATTAACCTATGCGGCATGTAATAGGCCCCATGTTTTGAGCCCAATGAGGCCATCTATCTGGTCGTCTAGTTGCTGGGTGTTAAGTTACTGGGTGTTTTGAGCCCAATGAGGCCTTCTATACTGCGCATATTTTACTAAATATCCAAATAATTTTAGGCCATCCATTTAATTATGTGCATGAAACATATGACCGTAAACAAAACAGTGTCGTCGAATATGCTCACGAGGCCAGCCATGTAGTAGACATGTGAGACTCACTATAGACAGACTCCAGTACCCTTGTCATATACTACCTGCGTCCCATCTTCCCAACAGCGATGCACCCTCCACTACCGTCGGAACACATCGACACACGGCGTGGTCGACGACCGTCATTGATTCCCTTACCATTATTATCTCTCTTTTCTAGTGTCATAAATTTTATCTCTATTTTTTTATCACAAATTCTATCTCTACTGAAAAGAACAATTCGTTTTGGAATTCATTTTCTGTTAGACCCCTTCCCTGTGTCCTTGCACAACATTGCGCAGTTATTTTAACTCTCATGGCGTCGGCATGTTGACATTTCTGTCAAAGATCACTAACCTTCACACAACGTTTAGCGGCAACTCCAACACCCATAGCGACGACTTAAACTGTCTGCTACCTCTATGGTGTTATATTTCAACTAAAATTCTATCATCAGAGAAAAAATAGGATATGTATATATTGCTACAATATTTTTCGTTCATGAATCTATTTAGAAGTCGCATGTTACATTTTTGCTATCTTAGTACATCATCAGAATCTACCTAAATATGAGCCGGCGGTGAAGCTCTGTGATGCATATTGACTTCTTCATTTTTCGGTTGGGATTAGTTTTGGTTTCATTCAAGTAAAAAAAACATCGTGCAAAAGTTAAATTGGAGCAAGTACTGTGTAACTTTGTTTTTCTGTAACTCATTTTGTATTAATATAAGTTATCATACTTATATCGTAGGAATTGTGTTATGTTTTTTTGTCCATAGCGGAGCAGAAATGCATCATATTACTTTTTTGTATCCAAGAAAAATTGCATCACGTTGCCCTGCCCGTATCATAGCATGGGCACTCGAACTAGTGAAAAGTCAAAATCGTACACATCGATCATTTATAAAAAAGGAAAAAGTCCATTTTATTCGCCTAAACAATACACTTTATCCGTTTAACCCCCTAAAAAAATCTTAGTTCACTTATTTTTTCTGAAACAGCGTAAGAGAACTACACATCATTTCATTAAAAGAAAGATAAAACAAAGGTACAAACATATAGAAGGAAAGAGAAACTCCCCTCCAAATAAAAATAAACAAGAAGGTTATATAGATAATAAAAATATGACACTAAGACTGCTCAGGCCAACAGAATTTGCATGTCCATGGCCCCTGCTAGGCACCAAAGATGACCCTCCTGTGCAATGTTCCATGCCACCTGAGCCAAACTAGGAGATGCACCATATTGAAAACACAATCACACCTACGTTTCCACAGCTCCCAAGCAACTAACACCACCAAAGAGTTTAAACCTTTCTTTAGCTCCTTCGGGATAGTGTTGTTTGCTCGCGACCACCAACCTGAGAACTTGCTGGGGGTTGACATCGGAGAGACTCCTGAAAGACCAACTGCTCACAGGATGGACCACCACACTTGTTTCGCAGAAACGTTGGAAATCAGAATGTGGTTAATAGTCTCCTCAACTTGGTCACAGTACAGGCATGCAGCAGGATGGGGTAATCCTCTTTTCTCCAGCCGATCTGCAGTCCACGCCTCTTGAGTTTTGAAAGCCATAAAAAGAACCTACAGCGCAATTGTGCCCAAGTATTCCAGATGCACCTCCAAGGTGCAATGTGAGCAGCACCAGTGAAAAAGGATTCATATGATGATTTGCTAGTATAGACACCAGTGTGCGAGAGCTTCCAAATGTGACAATCTTCAATTTTTTGCTGCAATACCAGACCATCAATTGAGTGCTAAATCCTGAGATATTCAGTTATGGCTTGTACTGAAAGAGGC
This sequence comes from Zoysia pacifica, assembly GCA_001602315.1. Taxonomy (NCBI): domain Eukaryota; kingdom Viridiplantae; phylum Streptophyta; class Magnoliopsida; order Poales; family Poaceae; genus Zoysia; species Zoysia pacifica. The sequence continues at coordinate 36,515 of BCLH01001487.1, read as the reverse complement.
CCTGTGATATCCAACACCCATGCCCGGTTGGTAAGAGCCTGTGTCATTGTCCAATTTTTTTTCACTCTGAGGGGTATTAGCTCCAAGAGAGCAGGAGCCAGCTCACCAATTGTTTTGCTATCCAACCATCAGTCAAGCCAAAACTTGATAGATTCCCCATTTCCAACCTCCGAACACACTGCCATTTTGAACATAGCACGCACACATTGAGACACATGGACATCTAAACCAGCCCATGGCCGGTTATTATCTGTTTTTTCCAGCCATAACCATCGGATTCGGAGAGATCATCCAAGTATTTCCAAATTGTGCACACCCAGGCCTCCATAGTGCAGCAGATGCTGTACCCGCTGCCAAGAAACCAGTCAATTTCCACCATTTGCCTTTGTCCTACCCTTCCAAAGAAAACCTCTTCGGATTTTATCAATTGCCTTGATAGACCATTTGCGCATATCAAGCACAATCATATGATAGATAGGGGAAGCAGTGAGCGCAACCTTAACCATAGTGAGCCTTCCGGCCTTATTCATCAGCAAGGCCTTCCACCCCGGTAAGTAGTCTGTTATCTTGTCAATAAGCGGTAAGAGAATCACTTTAGTCTGCTTCATAACCGAGAGTGGGAGGCCTAGATATGTGCAAGGGAAACTCTTCACTTCACACGGTAATCAGCTTGAGATCAAAGCCATGTCATCCTCTTGAGATTGAATAGGAGTTACCGAGCACTTCTCCATGTTAGTATGTAAACCAAAAGCATCTCCAAAGGCCTGAAGGATTTTCTTCGTGAGGTCTAGATCAGGGGCAGCTGGTTTGAGGAACATTACCACATCATCCGCATAGAAGGAGATACGGTGTTTGACCCGATGATCAGCCAAAGGTTGCAGGAGATTGTCGCTGCAAGCTTCAACGATTAATGAGTTCAGAACATCCATAACCAAAATGAATAACATCGAAGAGATTGGATCTCCTCGCCGAAGACAACGTTGGTGGGAAATTACTTGCCCCGGAACCCGTTGAGAAGCACCTGGGTAGAAGATGCACTCAAAGGCCACTCAACAGATTACACCATTTGTGCTCAAAACCAAGGTGTTGCATCACTTCCAGCAAAAAAGACCAAGAGACTGCGTCAAAGGCCTTTCTTTGAAATATCAATCTTGAGCAGAATATGTAGCACTCTTTTCCTATGCAAACTTCAAGCTGTTTGTTGGATCAACAAAAAATTATCATGGATGCATCTTTTCTGAACAAAAGCACTTCGATTCGGTGACACAAGAGCAGCAAGTTTAGGAGCCAGCCGATTAGCAAGGATTTTAGTCAACAACTTCGCAAAGCTGTGTATCAAACTAATGGGTCGGAAATCCTTTACTTCCAAAGCATCTGCCTTCTTGGGTAGCAGAGTAACAAAAGCTGAGTTTAAAAGCCTTAGCTTCACAAAATGCCCTTGTTGTAGATTTTGCAGGACTCTTAGGATGTCAGCTTTGATAATGAGCCAGCATGACCTGTAAAAATGTCCAGCGAATCCATCCATACCGGGCGCCTTATCAAGAGGCATATCCCGAATAGTTGCCCAAATCTCATCCTTTGAGAAACCATATTCAAGCTCCCGAAGTTCATTATGCAGAACATGAAAAGCAGCGAGGTCCAAGGAGATACTTTGCTGACCTGCCATCCCAAGGAGGTTAACATAGAACTCATCCACTGCCAACGATCTGGTCATCCACCTTCAATTTGGCCACAAAATTCTTTTGCTTACGATATCATGCTTGTTGATGGAAGAAAGAGGAGTTTACATCCCCTTCCCGAAGGTAGAGCACCCGAGACCGCATACGCGCAATTGTGCGCTCAAAGGAGGCAAGACCAAGACAATGCATTTTGAGCCTCTTCAACAGCAAGTCCTCAGCACTGGAGAGTTGGCGGCTGTCACATGCAATTTCCAAACGATGCGTCACCTCTTTTGCCATTTGTAACTAAATCTTGATGTTACCCACCCGACGCTGACTCCAACTTTGGAGACCCCTGCTGAGGCGCTGTAATTTCAGAAACACAGTTTCTAAAGGGCAAGAAGCTTGCCCTATGGCTTCCCAATTTTGATTAATAGCATCCTGAAAACCTGACAGCTTTGGCCAGAAACTTTCAAAATGAAAACAACATTTCCCTTGAATATTCACCTTGAGTCCGAGAAGCAGAGGGCAGTGATCTGACACGACTGAAGCAGCACTTTGAAGAATACAATTTGGAAAGATATCCTCCCAATCAGAAGAACAAAACAGCCGGTCAAGCCGGACCAAGGGTTGGGGACTGTCTACCATTCGACCAAGTATACTTACAGCCCAAGCGAGGCAGCTTCTTTAGTTCACTTTACTCTCAAACTATTCAAATTGGTGCAAGCTACCCCTTATACAATTTATTTTTTTGTTTTCTCTTTGTAGAATTTGAATTTCAAGCTCAAATTTTATGCAAAGGTAAATGATAATAGGCTCAACATTAATAAAAATATGTTATAGTTTTTTTATGATATTATCATATGCATTTTTATATGCAGGTTGTTAATATACTATTAGATGTTATTAATCTATGAATATTATTTAAAAAAATATAATATAAATTTTTTAATGTAAGAAATGCCATTTTCTGCCACCATGCCAAATTTGAGCTTCAAATTCAAATTGTAGAAAGAGAAACGAAAAAAATAATTTGCATAAGGGAGTAAATTGCACCATATGAATAGTTTGAGGGGGTAAAGGGAGCCAAATTTTGTTTAGGGGGGTTGAATAGACAAAGTGAATTATTTGGGGGAGTAAAATTGACTTTTTCCTATTTTGTAGGAGTAGTTAACAAGAGAAAATGCCAAGTGAACAAAGGAGTCACAGAGAAGCCACATTTTCGTTGCTCCTGGCTTCACCCTGGCTCCCCCTAAAAAGATGGAGAAGCGGCTCCTTCTAAAACTATTTGTTATAATTTCGGTTGAAGCTGATCGAAGAAGCAGGTAAGAAAGCCCTACCAAACATAAAGAAAAATATGCACACAATGTAAGAGCATACTTACATAGTTATTTTCTAAAATGTAAGAGCATTCTTTTCTAGTTGATTGGTTGCTTGAAAAATATACACACTATGTGAAGAATTAGTTAATGACACTTTCAATCCACTGACTGTCTGGCCCTGATGCCTTTAACTACATAGCCTTGAGCTGAAGTTTGGCCTAAAAAGTACTGAGCTGGAAGTTTATATGTACTGTTTTGGCATAGTTGGCCTTGAGATGAAGTTTAGCAAAAAAAAAAAAATTACCGATGAATTTTGCCTAAAATCAAATGGATGGGAAAATATGTTGAGCATGTCCAAAATATTAGTGTCGTACATATGATTTTCTGGTAAAAAATACAAGAAACTCATAGCAATGGCATGTCCCTTGAAAATATTCAGCTGCCCAAAAAATTGCATACTGTGGTACTAGCTAGATGGCTATGTGAACAACTACTCATATTTTGCTTGTCTCTACGGTTGGTACAAAGTGAAATACAGTTTTACCAACTTATAATTAGTGGCTAATATGAGTCGATAAAAGTAAACCTGTAGTGTGGAGACCTACTCTCCCAGTTACCCATGCATGCAGAAATTGGGTCAGAGTAGATATGGTGGCGCAGTGAGAGGTTGAGGCAAGACTTTTAGGCAGTGTTTGGTTGCTCGAATGAGAAGTGGTCATGGATGGAATGGTTTTATCAATATGGAATGGTACAAATTTTTGTTTGGATGCTTGTATGAAATGGTACCAGCTCATACAAGATTTTGTTTGGTTGGATGAATATGGTAGGATGACGACCTAGTAACTTTTTACTTCCTACTAATGTTCTTAGATTATCGATCTGATATCATATAAGTATAATCAGAGTATTATTTTATCATCAATATTTTTTTCTTTACTAACAAGAAACACGTGCATAAAAAAACTCATATCCAGATGGTAAAAAAAAGTAGCATCCAGCACATTCACAAAACACTCATGCGTCCAGCACAATAAAAAAAACTCATATTATAAGTCCATAATATCATTTCTTGTCCATCCAGCAAGTACTAGAACACATACATAACCCACTATAGTGTGGTTTTGGGGGTTTCCAAAATACATAGCAGACTCGACCACCAGATTCTAGTTTTTGCGGTTAGGAAAATACATAGCAAATTCAACCACCAGATTCTAGTTTTTGTGGTTAGCAAAATACATAGACCACATACTTACCTACCAGTAACCACTACAGTTCTTAGTGTGGTTATCTAAATACACAACAGCTTTGTCATACCACCTACACATCACCATCAGAAAGGTGCTCTTTGATGTACCTTGCAATCGAGACCATTTTGCTAGAGAGATTTGGCAGGTTGTAAAATCTCCTTGCCTGTCGTGGGTGGTCACACAAATAAGCATAGTAGTGATCCATATGTGCTGCTTCAAATCCAGGAATATTCATCAAGTCATCATAAAGTCCATCAAGAATGTCATCAACTGGAGCAATAGCTTTACTCATGCTTGTTATCGTTGTTTCAAGATTTCCATGGTTCTCACCCACCATATTCACTATGGTCATGGTTGGGTCTTCAGAAGTGGCCACCTTTTTGCTTCTTTGCTGCTGGTGGTTTAGTTCCTGAGGACTCACCAGTATTATTGTCGAACAACATAGTTACCTCATCAGCCCCTACTTATTCATTTGTTGTCGTACCATGTTCACTATCCGTTGGTGCATTCCTTGTTTCTGTCAGCTCTGTAGCAAGAGCTCATATGGTCACTTGGCATATGCACCAGTAGCCAAACTACTGCCAAAAATAGTTGCCATCTCATGGTAGTGCTCAATTGGACTGTTCAAGTATTTGGCGCGTCACGATGGACCTATAAAATAAAAACAGGAATCAGCAATTTCAGCAAACTATGACAAAATTTAGTACTCATATTGCATATTTTCGGGAAAGTAACAAGTATTTCAGAGAACTAATCAGAATATGACCAATGTAATGCTCTTTATCCAGGCTTATTGTGCTGGTTACTTCAATCCATTGGTCTCCACTCAAGTTTTTCAGCTTCTGAATCTTTCCATAAATCCTTTTCCACTTTCTGAGATGGTTACCAACCTGAGCACCAGTGTACTATGCACCCATTTGCTCATTCAAAGCTTTCGCAAACCGTTGAGATGAGCGTGCTTAAAGCCCACAGAAATTTTAGTTCCACTAGCCACAAGCTGAGCCAAGTAACTATGCAGAATGCTTGACGTGGCACTTGGCCACTGCACTGCAGCTCCAATATTCGTAGCCAAGTTGTCCCCCTGCTGGTCCATGTCCATCTTCTGCAATGCAATAAAAGAAAAATAGTTCCACTACAAAACTGCACTCCATAAAAGATAAGAAGTTGAGAAAACATAACAACCAGGATTATTTTGTCAACCAATTTCAGTACAATACAAGGCACGTAGTACACAATAACAATTAGTTTGAATATGAAATGACATCAAAAGTAGCTACTCCCTCCGTCCCCAATTACTTGTCATCATAGAGTTCACATGTTTTCCCCTTTTTCTTATCATCCTCGCTTTCCAATACATCTTTCTCTATACCAATACATCCTTATCTCTATATCTCCTCCTCGTTTTTCAGTGCTTTCCATCTTTTTCATCTTCCTTAATTGCCGTGCCCACCCAAAGGGACAGAGGAAGTATTACAAAGTACAAGTATTCCAATAAAATCCACACTAATTATGACCATTGTAGTTTTGCTGGTCTGCCCACAATGTCCCAGCAATCAATTGCCTCTTTTCATCCATGAACCTGTGTTCATTTGCATGTTGTCTAGGAGTCTTTTGAGGGTTAGGAGCCCAAGTGTTCTCCGGCAGAATAAATTGGTCGGACCCTTGAGAAAGAACCCAACCGTGAAGGATGCAACAAGATATGACAATATAAACTTGTATGGAAGGGAAAGAATGGGGATGCATCATGAAGAAATTGAACCTCCTCTTGAGTGTTTGAGATTGACCAATTCCTCTGCATTTTGCACGGGATTGTCCCCCCCCCCCCCCCACCACTCATTCAAGTGATATCATACACCATGGAACGGTAGCATAAACCCCGATTTGGCTCCATATCCAGCATCTACTAGGTAGAATTTTCCTATATCACCAAAATGATGATCAAAATGGGTTTAATTTAACTGATATCGGTATAAATGTCTATAACAATTGTTTTACCTTCAGGGACTCGTAGGCCATTCTCACGCTGTAGTGCATCTACTAAAACAGCATTTTGTGCCGTCCCCTCCCAACCAGGCAATACATAAGTGAATTTTAAATCAAAATCTACTACTGTCATCACATTTTGGGTATTAGGAAATGACTTCCTACCACAAAAGGCTGCCTCCATAGATGCTCTTATATATGTTCCATCAATAGCACTGATACAATCCTATTTTCCACGTAACAACAAAGAAAATCAGAAATCATTTTTTTACCAAATAGCTGTAAACTATCCCTTTTTAGTCATACCTTAAAATATGAATCCAATCTTTGGTTTCTGCAATTTTGGCTGGGGTCTCCAACGAAGGTGGGCGAATAAGTTCACTGCTTAGCTGTTCTATGGCACGGAGAACTAATCAAAAATATAGGCTAACTGTTTCATCGGATCTAGTAAAATTTGTGCCCACTAACCTATTCCTATTGTTGTGCCCAAATGTATTTAAGAACATGGCAACTTGTTCCTCAATGCATACATGTACAGTATCACAGAGCAAAGTTCTCCCGCAGAACTTGACACAACCGAAAGAAAGAATCTCTCTTCAGCAATATATTTTTAGTGCAAGTTGTATCATCCTTTTAAATGTTGGTATTCAGATAGTCAATCCTACATTTATCCCTCGCCTCCATTGGTCCATAGGTAACATGCTTTCTTTTTTTTTTTTAAAGTAATATAGAGGTAACAAACAAGGGAACCATATAAGAGGAAACATATGCAGCAGTGCATACAATAAGCATCAGTAATTTTGCCTTCCAGCTCCCTCTTGCCCATGTTTAATAAAGATCTGGAAAGTTTTCTCATCTATCACCAAGTGATGACCACAATGGATCAGAGAAAATAGCAGGTCCAACACTTTTCCAACAAATAAACATACAACAATGGTAGATCTACGTAGGTAACTGTATTTGCTAAAGGGATTGGGGTTATGTACCATGCTTTGAGGTAGGGAACGGATCCACGCACAAAAAATCCATCCCCTTTCCAGGAACACAAAGTAGAAAGGATAAAGTTTAGGGTGTCATGGCTAAAAAAGAAGGGAATGGAAGATCGAGGGGAGGTGAGGGGAGGGCCACTCCTACCAAGAACTAGATTCGACGGCGGTGTCCTGTGGCGGAGAGGCCACATCGGATGGTGGAATATGCGGCAAGGCGATCAGGAGGCAGCGAGGCATCGACAAGGTGGTGGTGATGCGGAAGACACGAAAGATGCAGCAGCAAGGTGGCAGGGAGGCAAGTGGCAGCGAGGTGGAGACGCGGCGGTGAGGCGGGCTGTCCGATCCGAGAGCAAGCAAGAGAAGAGGTTTTCAGGGGCAGTGAGTGGCAAAATGAGGAATGAGACGTGGGATGGATTGGTGTGGCTTTTTTTTCTCGCATGGACAGTGCAGCATCAAAACAGCATATTCTTAGAATCTGGATGGTGCAGTGCAGGATGAATTCATCCGGTGCAAGGAAGCAATCACTGGGCTCTTATCAGATTCAGACTGGACCGGTACAAGGGCAAGTTGGATGGAGAACTAGACACTGCCTCAGTTTCTACGGAGGCACCCTGTACGTATTCATAGAGGAAAATTTTAGGGTTGAGGCATCCCAAAACCAAATCACCTACAAATCTAAATACAATATGTACTGCATCATAACATAAAAAAAAAAGTAAAATGCAAAGATAAGGAGCTTGTGTCTCCTATGAGTAGGGATAAAATCTTGGTAGATATGCGCGCGCCCATGCAGGCGTCAAGTGTGGTGTGGCATGGTGTAGCATGGTGCAATGAGCAACTTGTGCTCTCCATCTACTCGTCATCCCCAAACTTGCTTGTGAGTGTGACCTCTTAACTATTTTAGCAAGGTGGGACTGCACATTGGACCACTACCATTATGAACTAGTTGATTTCCCAGTGCGTTGCCCCGGAGCTTATGGATGGTTGGTGATGATATGAAAATACAATCTAATAGCTTACTAATTGCTGATAGCAAGCTAGCTACTGTAGATGCAAAAGGTCTCGACTTAAAAGAAGTGGTAATATGATTTACAGTAAAAACAATTGAATACATTGGTCAAATGTTTTACAATTAATGAAATGTGGTAGTCCATACAATGCCTCTATGAGGATTTTAGTCCGGGGCGTTTGCAAATTTGTTAGGATTACTATAGTTCTATTTAACATTATCTCTCCCGTTGATTAATAGCATGCAAGATTTTATTTAGAGTTTCCTCTTATACTTCAGTTGCATATGTGATATTGAACTTGGTGAATCACAATTTATGAGATGACAGGATTATTGTTTCTGAATTCTGGTGGCCAAAAGAGAGACTAAAAATGGGGATGTGCTTACGGTAGGAGTGAAATCTGATGAACAGCCCTGCGTAACGAAGGGTCGTCTTTTTCTCCTTGGCCACCTGTGATGGAGAAACATCTAATTTTTTCAGAAGAAAAGACCATCCTGTGGAACTAAAGCAATCACTAAAAGCAAAAATCAATACTGACCAGGTACATGTAATCGTCATGGCCTCATGACATGAGCATGTTGTGGAGGCCGCAGCCCTCCGAGTAGACCCCGAACTTGGTGTTGAACTCTGGGTTGTGATAGTCAGGGTTCTCCTCGAAATACTACATCCACGATGAGGCAGTGTTAGCAGATTATCAGAGTGAAATAAATTTTTAAGTCTTCTTGGCAGAGGATCTTGGTCGGACTTAGCGCCGGATGACTGACCATCACTTATCTTGAAGTGAAGGTTGCATTTGTGGTGCAGCCTACAGGGAAAGTGTCACCAGGAAAGGTAACCGCAGAACACATCGTCAGTATATAACATATATAGCTGCACCGTCAATCTTGAGAGGTTATGTGTTTGCAAAATCACCTGTCACTTACCAACAATTCCTACTGAGGAAGCTCTCCAAAGCTACAAGTTTAAACTCCACAGTTCCATGTAGCATCGAGCTGCCAGTGACAGCAGCTGCAAGGTACCGTGGATGAGCTCGGTGAGGTGGAGCCAGTACTCGTTGGGGTAGTCCTTGTGGATGGCCTCGGCGGTCTGGAGGAGGTGCTCGATCTGCAGCATCTCCAGGTCAGGGTCGTTGTTGTCGATAAATTTGTTGAGCAGCTTGATGCACTCCCAGATGATGATCTCTGTATTAACAAACGTTGTTCCGGGTCTTTCAAAAAAAAAATCATCTCTGTCTTGTCCAACCATCTGTACTGGGCTAAGGGTACAGGTTACCAGACCCTAAACTTTGCACCATTGTACTACGACAGGATGCGCTCAAGCCTCTGGTTCCAAATAAGCGAGACCAGAATATAACAATGAATGAGAAGCACAGCTGAATGGACTGGATAAAACATAGTGAAAAGGCACACGATATTTGTATCATAATGCAAGTATGCACTTTCCGATTTCCAGAATTTAAGCACTTAATTATTATTGGGAGTGCATCATCACAATTTCAGCATCGCCTAACTCAGTAATAAAGTCATTACTACCAGAAGCAGTGATTTTATCAATTGGTTCCAATACTTTAGTTTATGTTTTTTTCATGTTTATGCGATCAGTATAGATCAGTATAATCAGTATATCTTCATGTTTATTACCTTAAGCATAGACTCTGAATGAAGATAACAACTATTGCTTAATAAAATGAGAACAACTGAAATTGTTCTAGACTTACTCTTGGAATGCAGAAGAAGCATCCTTTGGGGCCGCATCCACTGATCCGTACTTGACAGGCTAATTAAAAAACATCTGACCAAAATGTTACTGCAATAAAACCAAAAAATAGAGAGAAAGAAGAGGCGGTCTTTGAGCCCGATCAATATGAGGTAATGTGAAATCATAGGAAGTTGTAGCGGTCTGTGCCACAGGTGATGGGTTGTAAAAAGGAGAACTTCAAGGTAGGAGCAAGCTCACCATGGCAGATGATGGCTGTCTCCAGTCAACCACCGAGGGTGGCAGAGACCTCCGCTGTTGCCGCAACACCTGTTGAAATCTGCGGCTGCTGAGTTAATGCGTCATGCTACCGGATCAGGACATGGAAGCTGCTGCAGCAATTAGAAATAAGAATATCAGTGCTGCCGGCCGCCAGAGCAGACTGTGGATAGGGGAGAGAGAACAACACTGCAGAACTTGTCGGCCCTGGTGACGGTACTGTCGCCGCCATTAGGCTAACTCCTAATCCACAACCTAGCACAATTCACAACGAAGTAAACATGAAATCAGACAAAATTTCTAAAAATAGGCACTTCACGCGGCATCAATCGAAGGGAACTGACCTAAAATCACGGGGAACCACGAAAACAACGAGATAGCGTGGTGGCAAGTGAGACGATGAGAAAAATTGGTGCAAGGGGAGGCGGCGCACTGCACGTGGGCTCGGGGGGAGGTGGGGATATCAGGCAGTGGAGCGCGCAGGAAGGAGGGGAGGAGGCGATGCGCGGCGGATCGAGAGGCAACGCTCGGGGGAAGGAGAGGAGGCGGGGATGCCGGGGAGGAGGAAGGGCGGGCGCGGGGTACGGGAGGCAGCCGTGGCCTACGGAGGGGGTGGCGGCGGGGAGATGAGTGGAGGCGGCGTGGGCAGCGGTGGGGAGAGGAGGGGAGGGGGCGTGTGCACCGGGGAGATGGAGAGGGCGCGGTGCGGAGAGGAGTGGAGGGTGTGTGGGCGGCGGGGAGTCGGGGGAGTCCGGAGGAGCGGAGGGGGGCGACGGGCGCCGGCTGTTGGTGGGTGAGAATGAACAGCGCATGTTAGATTTTGATGGTACGGTCTAAATAAATAAATAAATAAGTGATGCGACGTGCTGAAAGTTGACAGAGAAAATGACAGTGAGTGTTATTTAAATATATATATATAAAAGTATAGATCAGTTATTGAGATTTTAAAAATTATTTAAAAATTAAATGAGCCAAGCTCAATAATTCACCAGTTTCAAATTAATTGCAATTTTTAGCTTTAGTAAAAATGAAACATATCTAGTACATATTTACATGTTGAAAATTATGTAAATCGAAAGAATTGAAGGTCAAAGACATAAACATTTACGGTTAAGCATAACGATAAGTATAATTAGAATGAAGCGAACATATTTTGTTCAACAAGAACCGCCCATAAAATGCTTCCATCAACTTGTGAACGGGCATTGAAATATTGTACTATATGAGAGGAAGTGAAATTACGTGGCCATATGTTGCTTATCCAATTAACAATAGCTGAAACCTACTTTGAAGACGCAAAATGGTCTCCCTCACAACTAAGTCATTATAGTTTTTGTTACATTTTAAAAACATATTGAACATCTGTTGGACCATCTGCATCCTACAGTATGTATGATTCCGACTAGGATCTCTCTACAGTGACGTATCCTCCACTGTAACTTTTTGGTCGGGAATTCGAACACGTCAACGTGAACTTTCCAAAAGTCATTAGCACCCAAATCAATTCAAATGAATCGACCACATGCATAAGTGCCTGTGCTGCACCAGCTAAACGTGGCAGAAATTGCACTATGCAGCTGCTGTTAATTAGGGCTGCCGGCAACCACTTCCAGAGTCTGATGAGGGTTATAATAACTTGAGCATGCGTTATTTCAGACCAAACATCCTTGTCACGAGGACAGGGATGAAATTGTGGAGTGGAAAGATGCATTATATGGTACTGCAGCGAACAGTTGCGTGTGGTTTTCGAACAGGAATTTAACTTGCTCGGGTCAAAATCTATCCTTTTTGGATCGACATCACTATAGTGACAATCGCTGGGGGAGTTGATAAGATGGATACCTTTCCAGAAGGAAAGGGTTCCTTTGTTCGTTATCTCCCCTGTGACGTGGACATACTTGAGTAGGGGTGGTAACAAGTCTAGAATTTTAACTTATCCTAGTAAAAGGCCAGACCATAAAAAGAGCGACTGAATTTAAAACAAATTGACTTAAAAGTGTGTTTGGCTAGAAGAATCGATTCTGATTCTTGGTCAAATCATTCGAATCCGCGCCAATGAGCGAAATCCTTGAAACAATTCAGCGTTTCAAATTTTTAGCCTGTGGCAACAAAACGGTCTGTTTCACAAGCGAATCGCTCGTACGTTATCTATTGGCCCCTCCCCTGTACAGCAGCAGCGCGACATTGTGTCCAATGATGGAAGCAAGCCGCTCAGAACACTCAGATTGATGGGGGGGAGGTTGCACGCTATTACGGTGAGCAAGACAACCACAGCGATGAATCAGGACGGCACCAGCGAGTCTGGCAGCCTGTACGACAATGCTGAACTTTGACCTTAAAAATGAATTACTCTCGGATTGCGGATCATTTGCCTCACTTTCTCATATCTTGACTTAGTCGCTGGAATGCTAGAGGATAACCTTCCTTCTCCTTCTTCCCCTCTAACTGTCATTGTGCTTGTTCGGTCTGGAGGAAAAAGATGACTAGGGGAGTCGTTGTGGGCTGGCTAAGATAAAGAAGAGTGTGTGGTTGGCTGGGCTTTTGAGTTGATATATATATTATCAAATAAAGTAATAAAAATCAACGATGAATTGGTCCATTTATATTTTTTATTTCTAGAATCTGAAACCAAACATAGCACCAAACGGTTTCAACAAACATTCTTATTCCGCCTAGAAACATTTCAAGCAAGAATCTGAAACGTTTCTCTGAGAATCTGGAACCATACCAAATATACCCTGAATTTAAAAGGATCATAACAAGAATATTACAAAAAACCCTGACCTAAAATAATAATAAAAAGAAGAAAAATCACAACCAGAGCTAGAGCTCGGAGCTCCTTGGCTCCCCTTCTACCACAAGTACAGGTCGTGGGGCAAGGGCACACACCACGTTCAGCTCATCTTCACTGGTGAAGGGTCGTGGTTCTAGGGATGGTGAAACAAAAACATCATGCTTTGGAAGTGCAAACGTCGGACGAAAAATAGGCTGTACGTGTGACCAAAAAACTGATCCATAATACGATTCACTATAATTTAAGATGGTTTCCAAAAAATGGTCTGTGTGACCAGAAAGCTGAGCGACAAAGAGAGTGATCGGTACTCCGTGTCAGCATCCAAGATGGCAAAGCGAGTTGTGAAAAATGAGCAAATCTACTTGAAAGGGCCACGCAATATTGGGCTTGATTTATCAGCTTTAACCACCGCTTAGGTCCAATCACGAAGGATTGTACTTGCTTCTTATTGACTACCCGGCCTGCCAAGTCAAATAAATTGGCATCAATCAACCAACTGAAACCTGTTTCGAAGACACGAAACAGACTCGCTGTAAGTAGGTCCTTGTAGTTTTTTTTGTTACATTTTCAAATCATATTGAGCATGTGTTTCGGACCTTCTGCATCATACAGCATGTATGATTCTGACTAAGATCTCTCCGACAGTGACGTATCCTTCACCGTAAGTTTTGGTCGGAAATTTGGACACGTCCACATGAATTTCCCAAATGTCAGTAACACCCAAATCAATATCAAATGAATAGACCAGATGCATAAGCTAAACGTGGCAGAGAAATTACACTGTACTCCTATTCAGCTGCTGCTAATTATAGCTGCCGGCAACCAACTCCAGGGTCCCTTGATGAGGGTCATAATGACCTGAGAACGCTTTTTATTTCAGACCAGATATCCTTGTCACGAGAACAAAGAAGACATCTGGCGTGAAAGGGTGCATTGTATGGTACTGCAGCGAACAGTTACATGTGGTTTTCGGACAGGAAATTCACTTGCTTGGGTCAAAATCTATCCTTTTTGAATCGACATCACTATAGTGGCAATAGCTTTGGGAGTTGATGAGATGGGTAACCTTTCTGGGAAGGAGACGGGCCCTTTCTTCGACATTTCCCCCAGTGGCGTAGACATACATTAGTTGGAGTGGTAACAGGTCAAGAATTTTAACTTAGCTTAGCGAAGGGCCAGACCATAATAAGAGCGACAGAATTTGAATAAAATTTTGACTTAAATTTAATAGGGCCATGGCTCTTTACCACCCCTGTTATGAGTAGTACTCTTGTCAACATGGCATGTTATGTGCACCGGGCTATTGGTTGATAAGCAGCCTCTAACAGTCATAGTTTGAGAGGATTATTTAATATAAGATCTATAGTTAGCTGTAGAGGCTATAAATAAGCGTGATCAAAGATTGAAGAAATCAAGCAATATTATAGAAAAAATCTGTTGTGAGGCTTTCCCCTGCGCCTCCTGCCCTTCTGGGCACCGTGGTGCTCACGGCGCCAATCCTCTCTCTCCCATCTCTCGAGAGCAACGGTTCTAACAATCTGGTATTCAGAGATGCCAGATCCTCCTCCCACCACCGCCCTGCCGCCTCTCTTCACCTGGGCCCCGGCCTCCCCCTTGTGGGCGCCGACCCCCTTATGGGTGCCAAACCCCAACAGGGCGCTGACCCCCACCTTGGCACCAAACACCTTCTGTAACGACTTGGTCAAGGCAGTCGACGATCTGACTCGCACCATCGTCGACTTCTAAGTTCACCTCTCCATCGTGGAAAATCAGCTGAAGCCGCCACCAACATCACCCGCTGTCACGCTTCCACCACTATTTTTCTATGAGATGCAGGACTACAGCACGACGGAGCTACCGCCGCCGAGCGCGCCGAGCCACTCCAACACTGTAGCAGCAAACGTCGCAGCTGCAGCCATGAGCCTCCCCCTTGTCTTCGTCGAGACCATGGAAGGCGACATGGCCATAGGCTCGGTCGGCCTGCCGCTGCCTGACATCGTTCAGGCGCCAATTTGCCCCGACGGAACCAGATGCATTGACAAGCTACTATCGGGCAATAAGCGCCAGCCCTACACCATCTCCCGCCGTGCCGGCCACTAGACCTCGACGCTCACGACCACCGCTGCCCCTCCGCTCATCAGAGCGCGCGGCACGCTCATCGTACCCGACACTGAATCTAAGATTTTCAATGCCTTCCGCAACATCTCTGGTGTCGATGTTGCCAACATCGAGCGCCTCAACCTGCTGGACTTTGCCCTTGGTGGCCACCTAGAGCACCTTGGGATATGGACCGAGAGCACCCTCAAGGTGCTCGAGGAGGATAGGGGACCTATAGTGATGGCTACTGACAAAGACGCCATCCAAGCCGATGGTCATCCGTCCATACCACCATTCACAGCTCCAGATTGAGGACGGCCTCCTACCTGAAATACAGCTCGAGGATGAGCTGCTTGTCGGGGGGAGAAATGTTATGTGCACCAGGCTATTAGGAGATAAACAGTCTCTAGCTGCATAGTTTGTTAGGTCATCATAAGAATATGATCTAGAGTTAGGTAGTTTGAGAGAATCCTTAAAGATAGGATCTCTAGTTAAAAAGTTAAAGGGATTTTTAATATAAGATCTATAGTTAGCCGTAGAGGTTATAAATAAGTGTAATCTGGGATTGAAAAAATCTGTTGTGAGGCTTCCCCTGCGCCTCCTACCCTTCTGGGTGCCGTTGTTCTCACAGCGCCAACCCTTTCTCTCTCATTCCCCCGAGCAACAATTCTATCATGGCATGTCCAGTGAAAAAAAAAGAAGCTTCAGAATCACAAACTTCAACCTGAGAAATTACAAAGAAACCACACTTCTACCACAAGCAGAGGGGCATGGTTCTAGGGGTGGTAAAGAGCAGACAGGGATAGTGAAACAAAACCTCATGCTTTGGAAGTGTAAACGTCTGATGAAAAGTGAACTGTGTGACCACAAAACTGATCCATCATATAACTCTCTGTAATTTAAGATGGTTTCCCTAGAATGGTCACCACAGAAACAGAGAGAAAAAGTGATGGACATGCCGTGTCAGCATCCAAGATCGCAAGGCTGAGTTGTGAAAAATGGGCAAATCTGCTTGAAAGGGCCACGCAATATTGGGCTTGACTGACCAACTTTAACCACCGCTTGCTTACAATTAATCACGAAGGCTTGCAGCTTCTTATTGACCACCTCGCGGCTGGGTCTGCCAAAGTAAAATAGATTAGGCATCAATCAACCAGCCTCCATTTACACAGCTCCCAATATACACATTTCATCGAAATCGAGCATGTGCGCTTCACTGTAGACAGTTCTGCATCCTTTCATACCGAATAAAATCTTGGTCGACAACAGCGACGGATCATCGCCCCGGATGCTCGCCTGTTTATCAGAACAGGTCGACACAGCTTGAAAAGTCGTTAGCGGCCAATTAATTAACAAAATAGAGAGAACCGTGCAGGTCACAGGGACAGGTTCCTGCATCGCTCTCTGCATCAGATAAACGTGGGGGAGAAACGGCCAGACGCAATTGGGGTTTGGCGGTGACCTCAGAGGACTGATATTGGAAGTTACAACCACTTTCATATCAGGGACCTTGAATGTAATGGGATGTGTTGACGTCCTCTCGCTTACTGTACTGCGTTTTTCAATGTCTTGCAAAAAATAAAGGGAAGATGGTGGAATACTGGGGGAACAAAAAACCTTTGCAGTACTACCACACGGTTGCAGTACTGAAGAGGATATGCAACCGTGCAGTGAGAAGGAGCAGATGGTGCTTGTTTGACTAGTGTACATGGCGATGGAGATGCAGCACGGAAGCAGATGCATGTGGGTTTCAGACAGGAAATTACGTGAGTTGAATTATTGTTTGTGAGAGACTTTTAGGATTAAACGCAACTGCCTCGTCCAAACTACAGACTACCTCACCTAACGTGGAGGCTAACGCTTTTCTGGGTGTATTTGGCACGAGGGAAATCTCCTTGTCCAAGAGATCGGCCATCCTTGCAAGATTATCTTGAGCGTTGCTATTGCATTTGGTTTTATTTGCTAACGTTTGAGCTCTGATAAAATGATTCTACTTTATTCAGATACAAAATGTATCCACCGGTGAACGAGATGATAGTGCGTCCGTTAAACAGGCGCTCCATCTACATCGAAAGGCTCCTTCCAACTTTTCTAGTCCTTTAACTACTGCCCGAATTGAGAGGTACCAGCCACGCGGCAGCAGTAGATCGATCAATCTCGATCCGTGGCATGTAATTTGTATTCTGATTGACGACTAAAATTAAGTAAAAATCTCTGGAAACTCATTTCAAAACAATAATCTCTGGAACTTCTGTTGACACTAAAAAATCGCTGACCCATCAGAGTCTCCGACACATTGTTGGAGAGTCCGGTAAGCCCTCTCTTCAGTTCGAAGCAGTCGGCTCACCGGAGTGTACGGCATAGTGCTGCACTGTCCGGCAAGCGCTCTCGGGTTTGAGCACTTAGCTCACTGGAGTGTCTGGCACTGCGCTGTACTACCCAACACCGAAGTGTTCGGCATCATGCCGGACTATCTAGAAAGCCCTCTCGGGTTTGGGCTTCCAGCCCACCAGAGCGTCCGGCACCACGCCAGACTGTCCAGTAAGTCGTTTCGAGTTGAGCCAGAAAGCCCACCAGAGTGTCCAGTATTACGTCGAAAGGTCCGACAAGCCCTCTCGGGTTTTCAGAATTACACGACTAAACCTTCGGCATCTTACTGAAGACTCCGGTCACCGTAGTGTCCGGCACATTACCAAAGACTCCGGTAATGCCCATTTAGAAAAGTTTTCGGTAGATCAATTCCAATTTGTTTTCTAACTTAGGAGATCTGTTGCCCTGCAGTATAAGACCATCCCACCTCTATAAAACAATGGCACATGGTCGGTTGAGGGTATCTCAATCTAATATATTGTTTGTCTTTACATTTTCGTTCTTCTCCAAACCCTAATCCCCTTACTCGACCCTCGTGTTGTTCTTCCTTCGTTCCAGCGACGACCGAAGGCGATTCGGCTGGCCTGAGCGAGCCCGGATCATCTCTAAAACGATCCTCCTCCGATAGGGTCCCTCTCGAGTCAGAGTTGTCTAGGTGCTGTCCAAACCCGACGTTGAGGAAGCGTCGGCGTTCTCGCACACGGACGTGTGAGCGGTGCGTTGGCCCGAACCCGATTTTACCGTCAACACACTTTTTGACGACTCCGCTAAGGAACGAGTGATTCCGGTTACACAAACCAAATCGTCGTTTTCCACCATGAACTTCGAGTCCTCCACGACGAACATCGTCATGCTATCCTTGAAGGAGTTACCCAAGGAGGCGCACAAGGCGTTCGTATAGCGCCGAAAGGCCTCCGAAGAGGCGCGCAAGGCACGGAAAGAGCGGGAGCTGCAGCAGCATTTGGCATATTTCAAGAAGGACCGTCAAAGCGCGATCTCACAAGTGAAGAAACCCGTTCTTCCGACCATCGTCGACGATGCAGCCATGGGTGCTGCCAACGTGAGCAAATCTTCGCAACCTCCCATTACTTTTGAAGACCTTTCATATTATTTTGCTGATCTAAAAAAGGTCTTGACTAATGATATGCAATACATGATAAAAAAACTTGTCTGAATTTAAAAATATTAGTATTGCATCATCTTCTCATGTTACACATATAGGTCCTACTACTAGCACATCGGCGCTGACTACACCTAGCGTAGAACAACCCCGTATGGCATGATATTGAACTCGTTTACTGGGCAAACTAGTTTTCTGTCTCATGTGCAAAATAATGCTTTGGTTGTGCCTCCTGCTAGCGTAGAGCCGATCACTAGCATCCTTAATCCGGCCACGAGCCGATTGAACGAATTGGCTAATTTTGTTCCTCCTTACCGTACCGTTGCGTATAACACACCGCCTATCACACCAAGCGGTACGGGTATCCCTCATAGCTCTGTTCCTAATGAATTATTTAGTGCTATGAAAACAAGTGTACACCCTCCACCATCGCACTTTCACTAGGCCACCCATTGCCAACACAGAGGAGTGTATGACGCGGATTAAGGAGGACTCAAGCTAACAATTTCGTGAAACCCTAGAAGTAGACCTCAAGGGGAGAGACCGGATTTATCAAAAATTATACCCCGCATATTTTGATTCGGTCCTTTATCCTAGCGGGTGGCATGTTCCTGACTTCGTCAAGTTCAATGGCAAAGATAGTAAGACCACATGGGAACACGTTAGCCAATACATAGCGCAAAGATAGTGAGGCTTTAAAGGTATGGCTGTTTTCTTTATCACTAACCGGCACCGCTTTCTCATGGTTCTCATCATTGTCTCCGAGTTTCATTTACACATGAGAATCTTTAGAGCGTAAATTTCACAATAATTTTTATTTCGAGGATAATGAGTTGAAGTTGTCGTACTTGACATCGGTGAGGCAAGGAAAAGATGAACCCATCATTGATTATCTTCGGCGGTTTAGAGATGTTAAGAACCGATGCATTAATTTGATAATTTCTGAAAAATATTGAGCCGACCTAGCTTTTAGTGGTTTACGGTCGCACCTCAGGTAGAAGTTGGAGGGATACGATTTTCTTACGCTCACACACCTCCAACAAAGAGCTTCGGCTAAGCAGGCCGAAGCAAAGAAATAAAATATGATTACAAGACCCGCCATAGCGTGCACGTCGTGAAATATGATTCGAATAGCTCCGATGATGATTCCAATGACATTTTAGTTGTCAAGTTCGTTTGGTCATCTAAGGCCAAATCGTTTGTTTGTGATTCGCTCAAACTGGTTTATAAGAATCAGAAAGACGATATGAAATACACCTTTGATGTAGCTAAATGCGAAAAAATATTTGATGAATTGCATAAAGGTGAATACATTAATATTGCATACACTTTACCTCCGGTGGATGAGATTAAGTGTAGAGCATATTGTAAATTGCATAACTCTTATTCTCATGCTACTAACGATTGCAATGTTTTTCGTCGACAAATCCAATCAGCCCTTAATGAGGGACGATTGAGTCTTAAAGAGATGCAGATCGACAAGCACCCCTTTCCCGTCAACACTCTAGACCTCAACCCCAAGGTGTTGACTTGGGCTCATCAAACAGATACAAACAAGGGGAAGAACGTGATCATTAGGGAGGAGATGCCTATTTCTCCGAGCAAAAAAGAGGCCTCTATGTAGGTGGTGTCCGAAAAGTCCCCCAATGGTCAAGAGTCTCTCAAAGTCACTATCCAAAGCTCTAGACCTGGGGGCAAGCTCCACAGCTCAAGATGATAAAGCCGAAGAATCCTGAGTTGGTCAAGTGGAAGATAAACCAAGGCAAGGCCACGAACAGAAAGATGGGGTCCAAAAGCGCCTTCGACCGTCTCATGGCTAGGTACAAGAAACAAAAGACCGATTTGAACAATCGGTCTATGAAGCGGCCAAGATCACCAGCAAAGGGAGGAAGCCAGCCTAGGAAGAGATGAGGCAAACCGCAAGAGTTTGTGGACCTCCTCCTCTTCCTTCACATGGGTTCGGAGTGCCTTCGCCATGGTTTCATCCCATGCCTTGCCCACCATTCCCAGTGTGGCCTCCATACATGGGACCATAGATGCCAGTGCCACCGATGCCCGCGCCACGTATGTCCGTTCCGCCGATGCCATACATATCATTTCATCCGGGGTGGAACGGACCAAAGGGAGATGTCTTCACAAGGCTCTCCGGTCCTATTTCGGATCGGTCAGAGTTTTGACCGATCAAAGTGCAAGGAGGGGGCTCCACCACCGTGCCTAAGCAAGAGTGGCGCTCGAAGCGAGGTAATGAACCTGCCTCTTCCACTTTTGTCCACCAAGAAAGCGCATCCGAAGGTGTCGTGAAAATTGGTACAACCGATGTTAAATCGAGGGAGTCTTCATGGAACCGATGACTTTAGATGAGCCGGTTGAAAAGGCTTCCCATGATCATGAAGCTAGCAGCAGCAAGAGCTCCTCCAAGTACACACAACCGAGGTGGTGTTCGCCTGGCTTGACCCACACTCAAAAGAGGAAGCTTCAAAGGCTGTGCCTCCGAAAGATTTGAGAGGAGGAGGTGGAGAAGAAGAGGGATGAGGTCTTCAATGAGATCAAGCCAATGGTCCCTCAAGGTAAGCAGTGGAGAGTCAAAGAGCCTGAAGCTCCCACTCCACCGGTGACAGAGGAAGCGGTGGCTACTCAAAGGCACTGGGCTTGGCCGACGGCATCTTGGAGAGGATTCTATAGCACCCTCGCCCACGAGAGACATCGATATGTCCAAGTTCGATGACGACGACCTCTTGGACTACTAGCCTACACCGCCTCGGGAAGGTATGGACATTAACACCATTTGTTGATCTCTTTTCGATTATTCTTTAGTAGAGGAAGAAGAGGTCATGGCACAATTTGACTTTGGGCTAAAAGTGTTATCTTTGAGAAGTTCGAGGAATCCTAGAACCATTTGTAACCTCTTTATGTGAGAGGTTATATCAATGGCACACCGATTTCTCGCATGCTTGTAGATGACGATGCGATTGTTAATCCAATGACATATTCTTTGTTTAAGAAGCTAGGTAAGGCCCGATGACGAATTCATCCGAACCAACATGATTTTAAACGGTGTGGGAGGAGGGGACCCTATCGAGGCTAAAGGGGTCGCTTCTATGGAGCTCACTGTTGAGAGCAAGACCATGGTTATCGCTTTCTTTGTTGCCGATGTGCGCGGTAGTTATAGCATGATTTTGGGGTGTGATTAGATTCATACCAATAGATGTGTTCTCTCTACATTGCATCAATTCTCGATACAATGGGTTGGTGATGATGTAGAGGTTAATCATGCGGATGCATTGGCTTGTGTTGCTATGGCCAAATCATCTTCTTTGCCGCATAACACCGTAAGTGCTTGACCAGTTTAAACTTGATGGATTATGATTTTCTTTGTGTAACTAGAGATGGTTTTGTACCTGTCAATGTAAAGCCGATGGAAAATCGGCTCAACCATATAATGTCATTTAATAGAGTCTAATCTTGATTGGTTGTAAAAGAGAGTGGAACACTATCGGTCCAACACGAACGATATGTGCGAAAATATAGAAGTAGAGGACATAGACAAGTTAGGACAATGATTCACATCGGTCGATCCTCTTGAGGAGGTAAACCTTGGCAGCGATGACAATTCTAGGACAACTTATATAAACAAAAATCTGAAAGCCGATCATAAGATGAAATTAATCGGTTTATTAAAAAAATATATGGACTGTTTCGCATGGTCTTATAATGAAATGCTCGGGTTGAGCCGCGAGCTAGTTGAACATCAGCTTCCAATAAAATCTGGTTTTATACCCTTTAAGCAACCGATTAAAAGATTAAACCCGAATATGCATGATAGGATTAAATAGGAGATTAACTGATTACTTGATGTGAAATTCATAAGAACTTTCAGGTATGCGGAGTGGATATTCAACATCGTGCTGGTGGAGAAAAAGAATACCGGTAAGATAAGAGTTTGCATTGATTTTAAAATTTTGAATAGAGCCACTTCTAAAGATGAATATCCTATGCCCATAGCCGATTTGTTGATTAATGATGATTTCGACCATAGAGTTATTAGTTTTCTTGATGGTAATGTAGGATATAACCAAATCTTTATGGACGAAGAGGATATGTCTAAAACTGCTTTTAGATGTCCTGGTTTTGTAGGATTGTTTGAGTAAGTTGTCATGACTTTTGGGTTAAAGAATGTGAGTGCCACGTATCAAAGAGCCATGAAATTTATCTTTCATGATTTACTTGGTATCATCATGGAGGTTTACGTAGATGATGTGGTAATCAAATCAGCCGCGTTCGATTCTCACTTGGCCGATTTGCAACTCTTTTTGGACCGAATGCGTCGTTTCGGTTTGAAGATGAACCCACTAAAATGTGCTTTTGGTGTATCGGCTGAAAAGTTTTTAGGCTTTATAATCCATGAAAAGGGCATAGAGGTAGATCTTAAAAGATAGAAGCAATTAGAAACGTGCAAGCGCCTACATGTATGAGAGAGTTGCATAGCTTTTTAGGTAAAGTGACTTGAGGCAATTCATATCCAACTTGTCGAGAAAGATTAATGCATTTACTCCTATTCTTCGGCTAAAGAATAAAGCCGAATTCACTTAGGGGCAAAACAGCAAGAAGCTTTTGAGAAAATCAAAGAGTACTTGTCTTCGCCGTAGGTTCTTAGGGCGCCCAAGGGTAGAGTACCTTTTCATCTTTACATAGCGGCGGAAGACAATGTGGTGGGTGCTGTTTTGACGCAAGAAGCCGAAGAGAAGGAGTACGTGATCACATATGTAAGCCGACGTTTGGTGGATGCGGAGACAAGGTACACTCTCATCGAGAAATTATGCTTCTCCTTGTATCATGCTTGCACGAAGTTGAGATATTATTTGTTATCTAGTACTTGTGTGGTTGCTTGTCAAACCGATGTGATTAAACATATGTTGCATAGGCCGATTTCTAGTGGTAGGCTTGGTAAATGGGCTTATGCATTGATTGAACATAATTTGGCTTATGAGTCATTGAAATCTATGAAGGGTCAAATTGTTGCTAATTTTATTTTTGAACATTGGATTGATTTGGGTCATGATTTGAATGTTGGTTATGTGACTTTTACCCCTTTCCAGTTGTATTTTGATGGATCGGTTTGCAAAGAGGGTCAAGGTGTTGGTGTAGTATTAGTTTCTCCTCATAATGCAGACTTTGAATTTTCAAACCGATTAGAGTATGATCGCATCAATAACCAAGCCGAATATGAAGCATTCATGTTTGGCTTAGAGATGTTAGAGTACATGGGGTTAAACATGTAGAGACTGTCGGCGATTTATTATTAGTGGTGCAACAAGTTGCTGGAAATTTTCATTGCTCGTTCAGTGCTATTTTGGTCAAATGCCTAGATATCATTGGAGAGATGGATGAGTTTAATATACATCATATGCTTAGGCTTAAAAACAGTAAAGCTAATGAGCTGGCACAACAAGCATTGGGTTACAATGTTAGTAAAGGTAAGTTTTCACTCCTTGAGAAATCGATACTTTAGGTGCTAAAAGTAGACCATACGGATACTAACACATCAAACTGTGATATTGCCGAATCCATTGGTTGGCGGTCACCCATAGTTTCAGACATTTGCAGTCCAACCCAAAGTGTGGATAAGAAGGTTTGGCATGTATCTTTCAAATATACTTTAATCGATGGTGACTTATACCGCCGAATGGAAGATGATTTGCTCTTGAAATATTTGGGTGATGATGAGGCCAAAGTGGCTATGGGGGGAGTTCATAAAGGCATTAGTGGTATGCATCAATCGACTCCAAAAATAAAATGGTTGTTAAGAAGGGCTGGGTTCTATTGGCCAACCATAATTGCCGATTGCTATCGTTACTATAATAGATGCGAAGAGTGTCAAAAGTTTGGCAATATTTAATTGGCACCCGCTGCCATGATGAACCCCATCATAAAGCCATGACCATTCTGAGGATGGGGATTGGACTTCGTAGGGTAAATACATTCTTCATCTTCGAAGGGGCACCGCTTCGTGTTAGTAGCGATGGATTACTTCACCAAATGGACCGAAGCGGTGTCTCTTAAGAATATAACACACAAAGAGGTAATTGAGTTCCTTACCAAGCATATTGTTCATAGATTCGGCATACTACAAACTTTGACTACCGATTAGGGTACATCCTTTACGTCCTGTCTTGTTAAAGAGTTTGTCGAATTTTATGGGATTATTATACTCAATTCATCTTCGTATTATGCTCAGGCCAATGGTCAGGCCGAGTCTAGCAATAAAACATTGATCAAACTCATTAAAAAAAGACAGAGGACCATCCCAAGAGGTAGCATGAAGTCTTATCAGGTGCTTGTGGGCTCATCAGATATCTAGGCACGGGACGACTAAGGTAACACCTTATGAGCTCATGTATGGACAAGAGGCCATTTTACCCGTCGAGGTAAATCTAGGATCTCTAAGACTAGCTAAACAGAATGACTTATCCGCCGATGAATATAGGTCTTCAATGCTAGACAATATTGATGAAGTCACCGATAAGTGTTTGAGTGCCTTGAAAGAGATTGACAAAGATAAGGCGAGAGTTGCTAGGGCTTATAACAAGAGGGTAAAAGTTAAAACTGTTCAGGTGGATGAATTAGTGTGAAAAACTATTCTGCCCGTAGGCTCAAGAAGCAATAAATTTGAGAAATGGTCTTCTAGCTGAGAAGGGCCATATAGAATAGTGAGAGTTATTGCCGGGAATGCAGACATGTTGGAAGATATCCAAAGAGAATCATTACATAGGGCCCTTAACAGCCGGTACTTTAAAAAGTATCATCCGAGTGTATGGCAAGAAGCTTAAGAGACAAGAATGGTCGATATAAAAAATATCGTTGCTAAGAATGATGCAATGGCCGATAAGTCGGGAGGACCATCGTCCTTAGAGGTTTTTGGGCGCTTAGAATGTTTTATGGTGCAGAAGCTTCACCAAAAAAACAGAGAGCATATGTTGACACCCGAAAATCGTTGACTCACCGGATTGTCCGGCATGTTGTCAGAGAGTCCGAAAATCCCTCTTGGGTTCGGGGCACTCGGCCCACCGGAGTGTCCGAGATAGTGCCAGACTGTCCGGCAAGCGCTCTCGGGTTTAAGCACTTAGCTCATGGGAGTGTCCGGCACTGCGCCGGACAATCTGGCACCGGAGTGTCCAACATCATGCCGGACTGTCCGGTAGGTTCTCTCGGGTTTGGGCTTCTAGCCCACCGAAGCGTCCGGCAAGCTGTCTCGGGTTGGGGCAGAAAGCCCATCGGAGTGTCCAACATTATGCCGGAAGGTCCGACAAGCCCTCTCGGATTGCCGGAATTACACGACGGAACCTTCGGCATCGTACCGGAGACTCCGGTCACCGGAGTGTCCGGCACGTTACCAGAGACTCCGATAATGCCGATTTAGAAAAATTTTTGACAGATCAATTTTAATTTGTTTCCTAACTTAGAGGATCTGTTGCCCTGTGGGATAAGACCATCCTACTTTTATAAAACAGAGGCCCATACTCGGTTGAGAGTATCTCAATCGAATCTATCATTTGCTTTTATATTTTTATTGTTCTTCAAACTCTAATCCCCTTACTCGACACTCGTGATGTTCTTTCTTTGTTCCGGCGATGATAAAAAATGATCCGGCTGGCCGGACTAAACCCGGATCATCCCCTAAGACGATCTTGCTCCGATGGGATCCCTTCTGAGATGAGTTTGTCTAAGTGCTGTCCAAACCCAATGTTGGAAAAGCGCTAATGTTCTCGTACATAGACATGCGAGCGGTGCGTTAGCCCGAACCCGATTTCGACGTTAACAACTTCATGATTGTATTGAAAACATTTGACCCTTTGACCCAGAACGTTACGCAGAAAGCCAAATCGAGTGGGAAAGCAACAAGATACTTTCCTGCAAAAACGAAAGAAATCAGTTACAACTTCACTAACTCCTTCTCACTTACTATGTATTTTCCCATTTCACCGAGAAACAGAAGAAAAATCGTGGAGCGAGGGCACAAAAACCTTTACATTAGCTGTAGCTAACAGATCGATTTGGATCGACCTGTCAGCCACTACTACTATATAGGCAGTAAACAAGATACGTGCTCTCTTATTTTTTAGTTAATGTCGTTGCTGATTTTTTATATTCAATTTTGACTATTCGTTTTATTCAAAAAAATTTGTTAAATTTCATATATTTTTATATAATTTGATTTATCATTAGAGTTATTTAAATCACAACTTAAAATTTTACACATTCAAGCAAATTTTTTGAATAAAACAAATGGTACAAATTAAATTTAAAAGTTAACTGACAACAATTAAAAATCGAGGGAGCACCCGTCGAGTGAGAAGGAGCTGATGGTCCTGGTTTGACCAGTGTGCCGATGGAGACGCAGCGGACCCACGTGGGTTTCAGAAAGGAAATTTTTGCTTGGTTGGGACGTCGACGTAACAGCCATCAACATAATGGAGGTCCAATAAGATTTAAATCAGATGAGCCGGATTATATTTCCTAGGACTTTTAGGATTAAACACAACATCTTGTTGGTCCAAACTCTAGAATACCATACCTAACTTGGAGCTAACACTTTGCTGGGCATATTGGCACGAGGGAAATCTGAAATCTCCTTGCCAAAGAGACAGGCCAGGGTTTTCTTACAAGATTACCTTGAGCGTTACTGCGGCGTTTGGTCTCATTTGCTAACGTTTGGTAGCGTTTGAGCTCTGATAAAATAAACTGAAACTATTACTGATGGATCCTGAAGCTAGTTGTGCACTGTTTTCTATAACACCTCATCACATGATTCTACGTTGGCCAGGTTCAAAAAGTATCCGCCGGTGAACGAGAAGAGAGTGCATCGGATATACGTGCGCTCCATTTTCATTGACAGGCTCCACACTTCAAACCCGACACAACGGTTAAGTGCTATCTATCCAACCCGCTTTCACCCCCATGATCGGCGGAAAGCGGCCCGGACCGACCGCGCCATCCGATCGATGGCGCGCCGGAGCAACAGGACCATACACTGACGCGTCCTCGAAACGCTTTCAGACCGGCCTGTGCTAGTCTGTTGGGGGACACGCTGGTGGCCGTCGCTCTCGTGCTTTTCGAGACGTCGTGCAAGCCCAAAGCCCCGGGAGCCATGTGGGTGCATGGCTCGTACCACGCGCGTGCACGCCTGCCGAATTGCAGGGGATCGTGATCACGAGTTGCCTCTTCCGGAATCGCGTGCGCGAGTGGGGCACGGAAAGCCGAACCGTCCGCAGGCTCCAGATGTGTAGATGCGACGTGCGGGCTTTGGCCTTTGGACGATGCGGATTGGGCATGTAGGCGTGCAAGTTGGACGGTGGACGCCGGCTCGAAAGAGAGTACTCCTACATACCTGGAAGTTTGTTTCGTTTATTTCAGCGCTCGGTTGGTGCCTTTTACCTAACTAGTTTCAATATATGTGTTAATGTAGCAGTCTAAAAAAATATTAATTTAAAAAATAATATATTAATATTAAAATAAATTTGTTTTATTTTTTAACAACTTTTTTTATCTATATATTTGTTTCAGATAGTTGTATTTTGTTAAGTAATAATAGTCCGTGTTGGTTTAAGATATGAAAGATTTGGAAGAGCTCGTTTATTCAATTTGAAAGTGGTGTCTGTGCAGAGATTTCATGTCATATTTATAAAAAAAAATAACTTTGAGTGTATTTTTCCGTGTGTAAGTAGTGTAACCATCTTTTTTTTAGTTATTTTTACTGTGTGTACGTAGAAAAGAAAAATTGTATTTTTTAAAGAGTATAGATATGCAAATTCTCCGGATGCATGCACAAAATAATTGAACCTTGTTAGATAATTTCATGGTTATATCTTATCCGATTACAATTGCTAATAAAATCTTTTGTTATTTTTATGGTCTCATTCTAACATACACAAGCCCTCAAGAACTTTGAGCTCAACATCACCACGAGACATGCCAGTTACAGTCAGATCAACACAAAGTACGAAGCCCGTCTGTTACTGCTCTATGCCAGGTGTTGTCGCAATCATCTATTTATCACCTCCTATATAATACTGGTCCAAAAGGGCTGGACGGAGCGGGGACCCATCTCTCTAGCACTAGCACCACCGAACGCCTCATGGAGGTCAACTGTCAACTTGGATTGCTATCCGATATTTGAATAGACAGCTCCCAAGCGTAAATGATATGCAATCGACACCAAATTTTCTAAAAAAAACCTAAATTTGATGGTCAAATTTTACATGACAACCCACATCAATCATTTTTTTAGAAAATTGAACAATGAAAGCAGAGTGATGTTTTTATGACAGGCGTTCACTACAGTAGACGCCAGCCAGCCAGCGGCCAGGACACGTAGGAGTTAGCCGGCGCACATAGGGCTGGTGCCACCTTGGCTGGTCCCACCTAGGAGATAAGATCAGCCCTTATTATCTTTACCCTATTTTCTCTTATTTAAGATAATCTTTACTTTTATATAGGATCTTTAATTTGTGGAAGTCTTTTAATTTAAGAGTCGAGTGGATAAGATCAGATCTTTTAATATAGGATCTATAGTTTTCTAGAGAGGCTATAAATAAGTTGTAACCCTCGTTGAAGAAATCAAGCAGAAGCATTGAAGAAATCAAGCAGAAGCAGCATCTTGGCTGCTAGCTTCAACAGCAGCAAAGCCACCCCAGTAAACCCTAGGGTGGCGTGTCCACCATGACGCCTTCTAGCTCGCGCCGCCTTCCGAGGCCGCGCCCTCCTCTCTTCCACCCTTACAATCTTCGCACCCAGTTCGGTAGAAACCTTAGTTCTATAATCTAAGTATCATCGATGTCAGGTCCTCCTCCCACCACCTCCCTGCCACCGCCGCCCACCTCCAGCCCGGTGGCGACCACCACAGCAGCGCCACCCACAGCAACCAATCTTCCAATCGAGTCCGACATATCTGTGGCAAGAGCACTCGCCGATCTGACTCGCATTGTGGCTGACATGTCCCTGCGCCTCTCAAACATGGAGGTATAGAAGACATCACAGATCTGGGCGTCCACCTCCGTACCGCCCTTATCGGGGTCCACCGCGCCTCCACCAGCCCCACTACCCATCCACCAGATCCCCATGCCACATTCACCTTTGCCGATCCCTTCCTTTCCTCCACCACCGACAGAGGGGATGGTCTGCACGACCTACCCTGATGCGCCACCCCACAAAGGAGCCACCGAGGCGCAGGCATCGGCGCCGCCTCGCTTCTACAAGGTGGACTTCTCCACCTATGACGGATCTGAGGATCCGCTAAACTGGCTCAATCATTGTGCGTAGTTTTTCTGGGGCCAGTGCATCCTGGCCTCGGACCGGGTCTGACTCGCGTCGTACTACTTAGTGGGCGCCGCACAGACTTGGTACTACGCCCTCGAACAGGATGAGGATATGCCTAGTTGGAAGCTCTTTAAAGAGTTCTGCCACCTGCGGTTCGGTCCAGTGATCCGAGGCACTCGTCTATCTGAGCTCGCCCAACTGCCGTTCCTGTCGACAATTCAGGACTATATTGACCGCTTCAACGCCATCCTGTGCCATGCCCGCGATCTGTCCCCTCTCCAGAAGGCGGAGCTCTTTGTGGGGGGCCCTCCCGGAGCACATCAAGGTGGATGTCGAGCTGCGCGAGCCACAGGACCTGCAGATGGCGATGTACTTGGCTCAGGCATTTGAGCGACATGCGGCCGCCATGGCAACCATCCCCACACCACGGGTGGTCCGACCTACACAACGCCCTGGGCCGTTGCCGTCTTACAGACCAGCAGGCGCGATCACGCCCCCACAGGGCGCATCACCACAGGGTGCACCACTAGCCCTACCAGCGCAGCCGACGACCGTCCCTCCAGCCTTGACGCTCGTCATCCATCGGCTGATGCCGGCCGAGCACATGGAGCGGCGCCAGCATGGGCTTTGTTACTACTGTGACGAGCCTATGTACGTGGCCACCAGTGGTAACGACTGTTCTACTGGAGGTGATCGACAACTTCGTCGGAGGGGAAGCTAGGGAGCCAGCCGAACCTACACACGACGAGCGAGCAGCCTCGGAGAATGATGACACAACAACGCCACCCGTGGTCTCCCTCCACGCCATCGCAGGCGTACGGATGGAGAACACCTTGCACCTCCACGTCGACATCCTCGGCCACCGTCTACTAGCCCTCCTCGACTCCGGGTCCACCCACAACTTCATCAACGACGAGATCCTGCGCACACTCCATCTACCCACGGCGCCACGTCCCTCCATGTGAGTCCTGGTGGCGGACGAGGGCCAGGTCTCTGGCAAAGGGATCGCACGTGGGGTAGCACTGACAATCAGCATCGAGGAGTTCACCATCAGTTGCTTACTCTGGGATTTTGAGGACCTGTGCATGGCCTTCATGAGAGGGTCGCAGCGTATCACCTGGAAGGGTGTCGGATCATCCTCAAGTGACAGGCGGACACCAGAGCTACATGCCGTCGGGTCCGGATCTGACCATCCCTGATAGGAGTTGAGGTGCCCGATCTTTCGGTGAGGTGATAACTATCGATTTGCTAGAGTCAACCCTCACGATCCGACTACAAACGAATAGGTCGTGTGCGACTTAGCAATCACAGAACCAACTCCGAATGGTTATTGACCTCGCGAGAACAGAAAGATCAACTTGATCACGAAGATCAATTCCTGCAAGCAATCGAAGAATAAGCAAGAACAAGATAGGCAAACTGAAATCTCTCAAAGGTAGGGTTCTCAAAAAATGTCTAACAGGTGGTCGTTCGACACAACTAAAGATCAGAAAGTTTGCATATGAGCTAAATTATAACAAAAGAAAACTCAAGTGTTCCTGGTAGCGGCTGAGACCTTTAAATAAGGTGAAGGACGACCAGAGGGTGCTGGGGTCATCCTCAAACCCCAAGATGCGTTCCTAATGGGCTCAACTTGATACTCAGGCCAATGGCCCAAGTTGGGGTGACGCAGCATCTTCTGTATAAAAATGACGATCGGCACTGACTCCGACCTGGTATAAAGGTGGGGCTGGATCCATTTGAAAGTAGACTTCATGAGCTTTCTAGAATGTATTTAAACACTCAAATTGAATTCCATATGAAGTCGTGGCTTTCGTTGCAAGTTTGTACTTTTTTGCAGTTCTAATCCACCGTGTGTGAATCTTTCCATTGAAGTTCTCATCAGAAGTTATGATGTTCACATCATCCTCCCCCACTTGAATTAGAGTCGTGCTCGACTCAAGTTCAGATTGCAAAAACCACCACTCCAACACACCCTCCTGAAATCATAAAGGGTGGAGACCACGTGGGTATGTATGATCTCATCATCCTCTCTCACTTGATTTAAAGTCGTTTTCGACGCAAGCACAGATTCAAAACCAGCCATACCGCCGTGTTCTCTAGAAATCACGAAAGGTGGAGGCCACGGGGGTATATATATTATCTCATCATCCTCCCCCGCTTCATTTAGAGTCGTCCTCGACTCAAGTTCATATTGGAAAACTGCCATTTCACCGTGTCCTCCAGAAATCATGAAAGGTGGTGGCCACAAGGGTATTTTGATGCGGTCAAGCGGCGCAGCAAGGACATATAAGATCTCATTGTTCTCTCCTTCTTTATAGCAAGCCGTCCTCGGTTTGATCCAGTGGTCAGCAAAATTTTTTGTTGTCATATTGGGACAAGTGATGAGCACGTAGCTAGGCCACAACAACAACTTCTCCTGCTTCATCAGCTGCTCCTGTTGATAGATCACAAAAGTAAAGAAACTTTGTAAGGC
The DNA here is from genome assembly GCA_001602315.1 of Zoysia pacifica. Lineage (NCBI taxonomy): Eukaryota > Viridiplantae > Streptophyta > Magnoliopsida > Poales > Poaceae > Zoysia > Zoysia pacifica. The sequence continues at coordinate 4,162 of BCLH01001487.1, read as the reverse complement.
ATTGTTAGTGTTAATGCATGCTATTGTTTGATCCTGTTGTTGCATTTCAAAAGAATATTTCAGATTAGTACATATGACTATTTTAGATACTAAAAAATCTTCAATATCATCATATTTGCCAATAGCATGAAAAACACAATAGCTAAAACATTGCAAATTGCAATTTTGATATGAATATGCAAGAGAATCATAAATACTTACTTGAATCAAAGAAGCATTTGTAAAGTTACAAGCTTGGAGATGGTGTCGACAGATTCAACACTCGTCTTAGCACCCCTCGGGAGCAGCACCAATGTACAATGTTGGAGAAGACATGGACGGACTTGCCTCTCTTTCGCACGATCCTCGAAGACACTCATCGGGGTACAAGTGTGGAGAAGATGTGACAAGACTGGCACTTCTCCTTGATACCACTCTTTTCTCCCTATATTCTAAACACTAAAGACTAGTGTGTGATGCCTTTGGAATGGATATATTTGCCTTCTGTGGTATTGTGTTGAAATGGGGGATGTGCCCTCTTTTTAATAGCCTCTCACCTCAAGGGATAACTTGGGGGGTGCACCACAGTACTCCACATAAAAGGACACCGACAAAAGTGGAGAAAGGGGGTCAGGCGACCTAGAAGTGGGCCCAATGGCCCCGATCTTTTCTCTAGTGGCTCTCCGGTGAGCTGTAGGTCTTGTACAGTGGGTAGACAGTCATTTTGCGCACAATTACTCCCCTTTGTGGGCACTGGAAGTCCTATACTTGCCCCTAATTGGCTAGAAGCGTGTTTCCTCTCTTAGTTGCTTTTGTTTTCCCTGAACTACAAATATAAATCACCTGCATGCATAAATTCACCAACACTAGTGAAAATAATTAGTAATAAACTCCTACCACTATATTAGTTGTCACTTGAATATTCTTTATGCAGGGATTTGATGATTAAATTTAGGATTTAAGAACCGCCAACACCCGTGCATCTAGTGGTAACAATCCGTGATCCCCTCTTATAAGTTTTTGTGGCTCGACGTTAGAAATTAACTTTTGCTATGGTAGCCTATGGTTCCTTGATAGAAGCTAATTCAAATACTTGTATATAAGAGCATCTTAGCAATTAATGCAAACTATGTTGTTAGCGCACATGTTTGTCAGAGGCAGATAAATATATGCATACGTCTATAGTCTATTCATGCATGTGGTGCTCTAGGTAGACAAAATAAATAAGGCTTAGGTAAGGAGCTAACAGGGACAAAACAGTTTCTAGATTAAATAGTGTAGCAGTAGACCTCTTATGCTATACTCCCTCCGTTCGTTTTTTATTGTTGTTTCCGACATCTTTGTGTGGATTAAAGAAACGATCAAATGACCTATCTGCCCCAACACACCCTCGCTCGCACATCGCTCCATCCGTCGATTCAGAAATCCCAAATTCAGAGCTAGGCAGGCCCTCAAGAATGGTGATGGAAGGGGAGGTGCGTGCAGGTGGAGCCTTCCACGGGTATCGAGAACACACATCAGTGGAACGCAATGAGGATTAGAGGGAGGATCAGTGGCCGTAGTGCAGGCAGCAGTCCATGTGATTCGCGACGCAGCATCAGTCCCATGCGCGGTGAAGGTCGTTGCTGCGGCGTAGTAGGACAGTGAGCAGAGAGCTTGTCCACCTCCTCTGGTAGCACGATGTGGTCGCGTGGATGCCGAGGGCATGCGCGACTATCACGCCGATGGCAAGGATGCCGAGGGCGTGCGCAACCATCACGACGACGGCGAGGAGGCGATGCCGCGCGTGACCGTACTAATGGCGAGGATACCGAGGGCTTGCGCGACGGTCACGCGGACAGCGAGGATGCCAATGACGTGCACGAGGCAATGCTGCACGACCATCGCGTTAATGGTGAGGATGCCCACGGTCGAAATGGGATTACAGAACAGTATGGAAAAGGAGGGGCAAATACGAAAGAGCATAGTGTGTCTGTGCTTCAACAACAATAATTACTACACATTTTGATTTGAATAGAGCGAATACGGAAGAGTAGGTTTTTAGATGGCTTTAATTTCTTTGTACTAATTGGACCCTTATAATGCTAGTGGTAGTACTCGTTGCTATCAGTTGTAAGAGTATGCTAGAATATAGCCTATGGGGTAGTAACCTGTCTATTTTGTCATGTTTGTCTTTTCCTTAACATGATCTAGAAAGCGTTATCCCTGCTTGTACCGGGTGAAATGATAGCACAATCTTTGTCTTCTTAGTTTCTTCCTATCTTACCCAACGAGAGAAATCCAAGTGACATGGTCACATGGATAACTCCAAGTCCACAATGGCTAAATCACATGTTGATGTAGAGGTCACTTTCTGATGTGGACTCTATCTGTTATACAATTATCCAAACAGACAGTTTTCAAATTCTACACTTTGTTTTTAGGCATGATGGTCAGAGGAAGTTGTAGAAAAAACAGGGACAGAAGCATCCAATGATGTTGAAGTTTATGGCTAAGCTAGTACTCCTGGAGAAATTTTAAAGAGAAAAGATGCCCGGACTGACAGCACCTCCCAGCAGTAGTTTATACAGTAGACCATTGACGCCGAGTGATTGTTGGCTCTGAAATCCCCCTGCAAGAACTGTTGGGATTGGAAATTTAAAGGACAACGCTTCCAGCAGATCCAGGACAGCTGCCCGTCATCAGAAGCGAAAAAAAAAAAGATTCATTAAAGGGCAACATCCTACTGTGGTACTCTCTTTGTCCCCTTTTACTTGTCATTTTAGATATTTACACGAAGATTAAAGATGATGAAAAAAGATGAAATGTGCTAAAAACAAGGAGAAAAGACAGAGATAGAGATATATTAAAAATAGAGAAAAGTGTAGTGTTTTGGACATCGAGAATAGGAAAACCTGTGAACTCTAATATGGCAAGTAATGGAAGACGGATGAAGTATTTAGTTATTCAGAGAATTAAATAAAATAGATGTTGCTGTGCTTCCTTGAAGGTGTGACCAATCAAGTTTTCAGTTGTGTTTACACTAATCTATGATGTGCGCACAATATTTTTTTTAGAGTCAGGGCATTTGTGATTGCGAAGAAGATGCTAGGTCTATAACTATTGTAGCAGTTGCATGGGAATAAGTCAGAGCTATGTCACTGACAATATGTAAGTTTCAAATAAATGCAACGAATTACCGAGGTGGAAATATCTTGCCCCGGTAGCTTTAGGCAGTGGCAAGAGGGAGTATATATATCGGCCAGACAGTGTAGGTGTAGCATTGTTTGTTGCAGGAATGAAGAGCAAAGGAAATTTAGACGAGGTAACGTCAGTTTGGCAAAACATTGGTGTGCCACAATAACTTTGGTAATTGTTTACTTGATTGTCGAACTTGACATGGTAAAATTTGGTAGCCATTCAAACAGGACACTACCTGTTTTTAAAGTTTTTATCGGCAAAAATTATTTTTAAAGTTTTTTATCAGTAATTTAATTGACTTCAGGAGAGAGGAATTTGGTAATGTGCTACTACCTCCAGTTGCCTTGGCGAGCAGCCCTGCCCTTCCTAGTCAATCTTGGCGAGCTTCACGACATGGCCTGCTTTCCTCCCTGTTGAGTCTATAAACGGCTTTCCGCCCAATCTGTGCCTTTGGTCAGGTTGTACGTTGTACCGGGCCTAACGAGATTGTCAAAAGAAATTATGTTGGGTCGAGGAAAATCAAGGAAAAGTCATCCATGTCAGTTTACGATTGGTAAAACTATGATCATGAATCTGTGTCCCCAGAACTTATGCATCTGTGTCCCCAAAACAAGAACACAGAAGCTTTAAGTAATTCGAGTCCACAAATCAAAGTAGATCCTGTAGAAGTCTGATGGATCTAATTTGTGAGTAAACTTTTTTTACTTTCACAGAAATGATAGCTGTAAATTAGTTTTCTTTTGTTTCAGAGAGATAACGATAGCAAATATGCATGAAAATTTGTTTTCAGTATTAGAGCATCTCTACTAGTTCCTTCAAAAAATCACTCTAAAAAATATTTTTAGGAGCCAACCAAAAAAAGTGTCGGGATTCATTTTAATCACCTCCTGTAACAGCTCTCTATAGTTTAAATTTAAGCTAAGTGAATAGCCAGTCGCATAGTTAGTTGTGTGAGAGTTGGGATTGAGGATCTAGAAAGTTCCTCAGATATACGTCTAGATAC
>BCLH01001486.1:25227-82655 GCA_001602315.1 Zoysia pacifica | reverse complement strand
TGTAATGATTGACCGGGGATGTTACGCACTCCTCGAGGGTTTGTAATGTAAACCTTGATTGTGTATCTCAAGCATCTGGGACGATATATGTAATATTAATGTATGCGTCCTGTATCCTCAATGTTTCGTGCGTGCCAACTACTGGTCCAGGGATTGGTACGGTGTGCACGAGAGTACCCCAGAAATGGGGTATGACACTAGGGGTGAGTGCAAAAAGGGAATATTCTAATGAATAAAATATGCATTTCCAAAAGGTCTCCAGTTTACAGATTTAAACCAGCAATCGTATTACTGCAAGCTAGGCACCATCACTATACCACAGCACAAAATCATTGACGAAAGTACATCAAGCAGTAAAAGATGAACATTCCCAATCAACCATTGCATGCCTAGCTTGCGGTAAAACCCCCTTTTTTTTTTTGTTAAAGAACATTGCATATCATGATCATTACCACACTAGAAAATCATCTACAGTACATCTGTCAATAAGAGATAAAGCCTTCCAATCAACCATTGCCACTACAAAAATTGAACATAAACTATTTTTTTCTGTGAAAAGAACATGACCAACAACATAACAAAGACATACCTTCATTCATCTTGGCTTTCACCTCCAGCTGCTGCAATGTCATTCCCACGTCGGTTTTTTGGTTAGTTGGCTCGACAAATTTCGCCTGAACTCACAAACACAATCCATCAGTAACTAGCATTATCATTCATGAAATGCGTATCGACTGTTGGCGTATGAAAAATTAGAACAAACCTGTTTTGAACTCACTTGTGAAGATAACATTGAGTTATCGATCTTTAGCGCCTCAGACTGACGCTCAAGGTTCCGGATGCACTTTTTCCTCTGTGCGGACAGCTTCGCTGTGCATTCCCGGTTATGTAGAATCCTGCACATTTGACAAGAACACAGCTCCATTAGCTGCTATATCGGACTTGAACACCACCTAAAGCTTCCACATGCGATAAACGAGATCCGTGCATAGATATTTATATTTTTAAGGAATTGGAGGATAGAGCAAGCTATTCAGGATTCAGGTTATAATAAATTAAATAAAAACTTAAATGAAAGGAAACAAATTCAAGGAGTTCATACATACCTCTTTACCCTCTTCGGATTGGTGATCACCAGTTCTTTGAGGTGCTTATCGCTCATGATCTTCTCTAGCTCGGCGTCCGTAAATAAGCCCCCATCGGCTCTCGTGCGCGACACGCTGCTACTAGCACCAGCCACAGGAGATGGCGAAGGCCGCGGCGGCACCCTCTGTGACTCCATGCCACCGAGCATTAGCTTCGACGCGGTGATGAGGTTTTCCATGGACATGAGCGCGCCGTGAGATTCCCAGGGCATCTTGCAACGGCCACTGCTGTTGCATCCAGAAGTAGGATCCCGTTGCATTGCCTCCGGGTTTTTGTCACTGCTCCCGGCCGTACTGGCTGCAATATTCCAGATGATCGTTTCAACGCCTTTGCCATATTGCAGCACATCTCTGGCCGAAGAAGAAGTAGAACCGCCCACAGGCAGTGTGCCACTCATGTCGTGGAGGCTTGGTGGCAACGGAGGCAGTTCAGACGCCGATGCCTGGTGCATGAACTGTTGAGGTGTGTCGCCGGTCAGTGGCGATGGCTCCCAATGTGACGATGACTGGTCAGACGACCACGAGGCGAACGCTTCACCCTGATGCTGCACGTGCTGCTGCGACACGGGCATGGTGCTCTGGCAATTCCAAGCTTTGCTCCCGCCACCAGCGCTGCTGCTGGCATCGATGCTCATCATGTTGAACGAGCTTACTACTTGTTCCGGCATTGGCGACAAGCACTGCCCACTGCTCTCAGTGGCACCCCACGAGCTCACCATTAGTCCATCCCCATTGCCCCCCATCTGCAGCTGCTGCATGTTTCTGGAAGCTGATGAGGAATCAAGCAAGGGTGGTAGACCCTCTAGACCCAGAGATGAGTCCAGTGAGGCCATAAGACCCGGACATGATTCCAATGAAGCCAGAAGAGTATCAAGGTCATGATCAGTAGTATCGTCATTATCGAGGTAAATGAGCTCTGGCTCGAGATGATTGGAGGAGTCCATGGGCTCCTGCTTCACTGGAAGAAGGGGCTTCTGCTGCAGGCTTGGTGGCAAGGGAGGCAACTTGTACTGCTCCGAACTAGATACCGGCTGCACGAACCCAGTTCCGGACGTCTTGTTAGTGCCCCAGGAAGGCGATGGATCAGCTGACCACGAGGAGGACCCAGCTATGAAGGTGGCCGGGCCGGCGCTGCTCCATGCTGGTCCGTGCTGATGATGATGCGATGGCGTTGGCGATGGCAGCTGTGCGAACATTGGTGACGGGGACGATGGCCAAGCTTGTTGATTCTGCTGCTGTGGCGTGGATGGTGCGTAGCCTGAGAAGCTCGCGCCTGGCAGATGTGGTAGCTGGGACTGGGAAGTGGTCGATGATGGCCACGCCTTCTGGAGCTGCGGGAACGACGGCGAGTGCCCAGCTGAGATGTTCCCGTTAGGCATCAGATCTAACCGCGCGGAGATTGATGATGAAGGCCGCGCGTACTGCGGCAGTGGCAGCCACAGTGCACGCCCATTGCCTCTCCGTCCCAGAAGATCGGAGAGGCTGGGGTTGGACGACGATGACGGCGGCCACGCCTGCCGTCTCTGCTGCCACGACGAGGACGGCGTGTATCCTGATAAGAAACCCCCGCGCGGCAGAGCTGGCAGCAGGCTGGCGGTGGTTTGCGACCATCGTGCCTGGGAGTGGAACATTGACGGCATGTTGTACGGGGACAGCCGGACTCGGTGACGCAGCTTCTGCGGCGGCATGGGGTCGAGGGTCCCCGCGGCGCGCTTGGCCTTGGCCTCCGCAGCCACCGCTTCCAGTTGCGTCAAGTACTCAGCGCTGCTTCTACGGATCGCGCATATCTCTTTGTACATGTCCTCGGTCCGCAACCCCGTGCCCCAGCGGCCCCAGCCGCCAGCGGCAGGCGAGGGCAGCGGGACATGCGGCCGTAAACCCGAAGACGATCCGGAACCGGGGCCAGACGCCGCGGCGAGGGACGAGAGGCGATTGGGAAGCGGCGGCAGGTGGGGAGGGGAGCGGCGAGAGGACGCGGATGAATGCGCGGTGGACATCCACGACCCGCGTGGCGAGCCGGAAGAGGACGAAGGGCTGGCAACAAAGGAAGCGGCGACGGTAGCGGAAGAGGCGGAGAAGGTTGGCGGCGCGGGGTCCATGGCGGTGGTGGCTAGGGTTCCTAGCTAGCAGTGCGAACGGGGCAAAGCTGCGGCGAGGGGGAGAGGCGGAGCAGATATAGCAAGGAGGAGGAGCGTGGTGAGACTTGAGAGCAGTGTTTCAAATATTTCTTGTTTTAGCGCCATAGAACGGTATGGATGGGCGGACTGGATGGATCGGTGGATGGGCCTTCAAATCTACGCTCAACTTAAGGCCCAGTGGACACATCAGTCGATTGACTAAGCATTTTGGGGCCTTCCATTACTTAACAACTCCATTTCGTCGTCATTTTTTAAAGATTGTGAGCGTGTACCATGTTTTACATAGTTCCTCAGGTGCTACTTCAAGGTTTTGTTGGTTGTTTCGGTCAAAACAAATGTTTCGTCGTAGCTCCTTGTATGATTGTTAACCACAGTTGTTATAAGACTGCGACTTCAATATCATATAGTCCGATTTACTCCCCTCAAATGCAACCAAAACCTCCCATTATAATTTGTCTTTTTAAATTCTTCATATATACGTAAGTGTAATCTTAAAATCAAACTTTATGTGATAATTAAACACATTATACCGCATATTAGAAAATTACGTCTTGATTTTTTTCTCATTATTTTGCATATAATTTTATATCCTAAAGACTAATTTACTATTAAATATCTTTTCTATAAAAAATAATAAAAATTTATAGTGCATTTTTTAATATGTGTTATGATGTGCTTTATGTTCTTATAAAGTTTAAGCTTAAAATCATGCTTGTGTATTGAAAAAATAAAAAAAAACAAATTGCATTAGGAGGTGAAATGCTCGGGGGGGGGGGGGTATATCTGGATTTAGGGTCTCTTTGGTAGAGCTCCCGCTGGTTTCACTCCTGATTAGAATCCTGTGAACCACAATGATTCTGTTGCTGAAAGTGATTCTTTTTTATTTTCTAAAATAAAGTTCTAGAATTAAGACAGATAATCACTTCACAGAGTTAAGAAAAGCTATTTTTCAGCTCTCAGCCTTTTAATTCATTTCAGAGAATCACTTCATAGAATTAGACAAAAATCACTTCTCCTAAAAAAACATTGTTTGGCTGAAAAACTGAAGCACGAAAGTGGAATTCATACTATTCTAATAATACTATTATTGCTATCACTCCTAGTATCAATAAACCCTTTTTGTAGTAGTACTGAAACCTGGTTATATGTAACTGGTGTATAAGTTACAAGATACCCGTCCGATGTCCCTAACTTTCATTTTATCTAGGGTCTAGATAGTCAAAATTTATATCTCGGAAAAGGCATCATCATGTGTTGATGAAGTCCACATCACAAGAATGAATGTGTTGATTAAGTCCGCATCACAAGAATGAAGATGCTCCGACCTAGAGATGCAGATGTCTTTTACACGTAATTGTTACTCCTTCTAGCTTTCGGGTAACCAAATTGCAGGAGCATCTTCAAAAGTTGTAGGTCATCGTCTAACCTTTTTTAATTTTCTACCACATATAAAATGACCGCATACATTTGTTCTGAATGATGAAAGGATAATACCAAAACTCTGAGAGAGGCCATGATGCTTCGCTTACACTAAAAGACTAACGCATACTCTCTCTGTTTTTAAATTGATGTCGCTGTTGATTTTTAATATTAATTCTGATCATTCGTCTTATTCGAAAAATTTGGATAAATATCATATGTTTTGTTATAATTTGATTTATTATTAAAACTATTTGAATCACTATTTAAAATTTTATACATTTAAACTAATTTTTTGAATAAAACGAATGATCAAAGTTAATATTAAAAGTCAACAGCGATATCAATTTAAAAACGGAGGAAGTACACGTAGAGATACGGTAAACAGATAAGACTGCTTTTGTATTCCCTGCTTTGAAACGAAGCAAAAGGAAACCTAAGATTCTCAATTATGTGATTCTGCTGAGTGGGTTGGAGTTTGACGCAGGAGGGAGTCATTGTTTTTCTCCCGAAAACTACAAATCAGAATCTGAATACAAAAATAGGAATTCAGAAACGATATAACCAGTTAAAATGTTATAAATATCAGTATACGTAGCTGAAAATATCATCTGTCGAAATTTTCTTTCAGTAAAAACTAGAAATGATGAAGTATGATCCATTCCCAATGGTTCTCTTACATCAAAATTTATTTGTACAGGACCAAATTGTTTTTTCAGTGAAGAACTTCCATTTCAGTTTTCAGCTCAGCATTTGGGTGCCTCAGATCAGATATTTAATTTAAACCCTGATCTTAGCCTAGCTAGTAGATGCCGGAAAGCTTGTCGGAGAAAGAAGAAACTTCTTCCAGCCAGCGCCCGGCACATGAATTAACCATGACGTCGTAGTCGATATGTACCGGAGATCTCGATGGTAACCCCTGCGTGCTGAATTCGAAGACTACTGCAATGCAAAAGTGGGAGACCGAATCTAATTCTTGTCGACGTAAAGTAGTGGCGCTGCAGGATCAGCTGCAGGTCAAGTCAAAGTAAACCCCATGTACGTACGTATACTACCATTCACGCAAGCTACTGCAGTACTTGATCCTAAACTCATCAAGTAACGTGCAATGCTGGCTTCAGATATTTTACGTGCCACCCCTATATATATCCCTGACGCAGGCTGTACGGCTGTGCCAAGTAAGGCAAGTGGCCAAATAGCTTCAGGGATAACGCAACTATAAGCATCTGTGTAGCTAGCTAGCTCAACAAGAGTTGATCGATCAGCATGTCTTCCATCCTGTACTGGTTCTGCTGCGGCTGTGCTACCGACGAGCCTGAGCCATACCAGTACCACCATCATCCGCCGCCTCCAACGTCGCAGACGCAGGTGGTAACGGTGGTGCAAGCGTCACAACCGGTTCACGGACCTCCTCCTCCTCACGAGATACATAATAATATCCAGCTGCCACCACCTCTTCCGTCGCCGGCACTGCCTCCGGCGCCTATGGGATACGCCATGCCACCTCCTCAGTTAACAGCTCCTTGGCAACATGTACCATTCACGGCCGAGCCATATGATCATCCACCACAGCCGGCGGCGTGGTCTCCCGTTCCTCATCCAGTCTACGCACCGTCGCCTCCTTTTGCCCAGGCAGTTCCTCCACCTCCTCGCCGCGGTGACTCGCCACCGCCATCGAAGACGTATCTGCAGGCGCCGCCAGCAGAGATCCAAGAGGCCGTATCGTCCAAGAGGTACGGGAGTCCAGCGCCGTCCGTCGCGCTCCCGCCGACGCCGACGCTACCTAGGGCAACAACTGGAGTTCACGACTGCCCGTCGCTGCCGCGGTCTACCATTCCTTCTCGTGTGCCGTCCAGGAAGGCGCCTGCAGACGAGCCGATACCAGCGCCGGTGGTGCCGTCGCAGCAGCGCTCTCCGCAAGCAGCATGGCCAGCTCGGCAGCCGTCTAAGACATACCGGATGGAACTGCCGGAGCCACCTCCGGTGCCGGCCAAGAGCTATAACAACAACACACAAACACCGGCGTGGTCTGAGGATCTCCCACCGGCAGACTCGATGGTTCCTCGAGCGCAGCAACCAGTAGTGCAATCAAATAGGTTCACTTTTCAAAATGAGACCACTCTTTGGAAAAATTAGTTCATTTGGTTACAGAGCTGAAGGATTTCGTTAGGATATCATATCCAGTTTGCGTAATTAGTGATAACACGTCAACATCCTAAGAGCTCTGCACGGGTTATTACTTGCAAATTGCAAGCACATCGAGAACACTTCTCCTTGATCAGCTTTGTCAACCAAATTTAATCAGTCAATGTATCTCAATAAGTTATCTTATCCCTCGAATTAAATATATTTACTTATTTAGCCATCACTTATAGTTGAACTGCGCTGAACATAACCCCGTACTCTGTTCGACTGTTCCTAGCTATTGCCTCTCGTGGCGTTTGAAAAAAAAAAAGTAAATTTCACAAAACTACATATATTTTGTCAATAGTATTACAAAACTACACATTTAAGTCATATTTTTATAAAACTATAGATTTATATCTAATTTATCATAAAACTATATGTATTGTATTCAATTTATCACAAAACTACATATTTTGTATTCAGTTTATTACAAAACTACAAATTCTATACATATGTTTCTAAAATCACTGTAGCAAATCTGTAGTTTTTCGAAATTCTAAGTTAAATCTATAGTTTTGTGATAATATAGATAAAATACCTGTAGTTTTGTGAAATTTACTCCAAAAATAATGTACAGAGTCTTGGCTAGTGTAATGCACTAGAGTCATGGTGCCCTGCTATGAAATTGTACCACGTAATGGATGATATGTCTGTTATTTGTAGCCAAATGTTACTTTTGAAGTTATCAGTTTGGCTTCCAGTTTGAATCAAATACACATGTATCTGCAGACTAAGTACTCTTTTCGGTTTTAAAAAATTGACACCGTTGACTTTTAATATCAACTTTGACCATTCGTCTTATTTAAAAAGTTTGTTTAAATATGTAAAATTATTAGTTGTATTTCAAGTATCATTAAATAATAAATTGAATTATAATAAAATATATTATATTTATATTTATTTTTTGAAAAAAATAATTAAAATTAATGTTAGAAGTCAACGGCGTCAATATTTTAAAACTAAAGAAAGCTTCGCTGGTTAGGTTCTTAATTTGTTGTGGAAATTGCTCAGTCTAGTTTGAATGTTAAGTTTTGTTTGACACAACTAGAACTTGTTAAAAAAAACAACTTATTTGAACAGTTGGTGAAAAAACAGCTAAAAAATAAGCTATTACTCTCTCTGTCTCACTATAAGTGACGTTTTTAAATTTTTAAAATCAACTTTTGAACATTTGTATTGTTAAAAAAATTTATAAAAATATTATTTATTTTATTATGAAATAATTTATTATTAAAAATACTTTAATTTTGATTTATTTATTTTTGTATTTTCGTAAATTTTTTTAATAAGACGCATGATTAAAGATTAATTTATAAAAGTTAAATCATGCTCGTACTTCACTCAATCGTCCGCTGCATCTTATCGAATCAGCCAAGTCGACGCTCAATCGAAGGTTGACCTCAACTACGTGACCAACCATGGTGTGTGCAGCACCACGGATATGATAATCATGTCATCTCCCTCTCTGGATCTCGATCTCGATTGCAACTAGCGCCGTCCGAATTTCAATTGCAGCAGCTCGGTCAAACTTCAAGGCCTCAAGTTTGTGGACGACGTTCCCAAACTAGAAAGTTTCTTTTCTGAAATTTCCAGGATATAGAAACACGAGCTTTCATGGAGTGCAGCAACTCTCATCTTCTATGGAGGAGAACAAACTACTTTCAATCACAAAAGGGAGCGGAGGTGGATGGAAAGTTTGGCAAGCTGTTTGTATCGTCCAATGGTTTTGCAAGCTGTTTGTATCGAGGAGGAAGAAGGTGCTCGATGTTGATGAAAAACTCTGTTTCTTCAAGGGGTTATGCGTAAAAGTTACAAGGGGATGGAGGGGGAGCCGCGCATCTGCCTCCGACGGTTGGATTTCGATCTGACGATTAATAATGTTTGCTTGCATAGTTACACTGAGGTCCTGTTTGGGTAGCTTCTACCGGCTTTTGCATTTTCAAAACGCCAAAAGCGCGTGAAGCTATCCCAAACGGCTTTGCTTCTCGAACTCACCAGAAGAGGGAAAAGCGGAGCAAAGAGGAAAAATGAACTAAACGCAGAAAAGCATCTCACTAGTCGCTTCTCCAGCTTTTACCCTCCGTTCTTCCTCCCCGCATACTCCTTCGCCTCCAGCGCGCCTCCGCCCCAATCTTCCTCGAGCTCGCGATGGATCGATGGCAACGGATGAAGGACGTGGCGCGGCGCTCTAGGAGAGGTAGCGGTGGAGGAAGGACGTGCGGCGGTGGCCCTTGGGGACGAGGGCGTTCGGGAGGAGGGAGCTCCGAGAGGAGGAAGATGGCGGTGGAGCCGCTCGCAAAGGAAGGAGGAGGCGGCGGCGCCTCATACGAGCTCGTCGCCACAACGCTGTCCTCAAGTGCTCACCCCCCGCAGCTCCCGACATGCTCGTTCTCAGCGAGCTCATCTCCGCCTGGCCTGTGTAGCTCACCTCTGCTGCGTCGTGGAGTTTGCGGCCGTATCGAGGAGAAGAAGCCGATGCCTCCTTGATCTACCCGTCCCCAACGACCGCATTGCTACTTGAGCTTCATCTTCAACGGTGACGACCGAGAAGCAGCTGCTCTCCAAACGGCCAAGCTTCGCTTTTAGAAATCTCGGCATTTTGAACAAGCGAGATTTGCTTTTTTGAACCATGGATTTTGGGAAATGCAGAGAATAAAGCTGTAGCTCCCCCAAACAAGGCATCAAATTACTTTTGTACAAAAAATCGCCCCCCCCCTCCCAACTCCAATCTTCACTACTCTTCTATGCAACTAACATTCGGCCCAGCCCATGGTCTCACTGAATTCAATTAGGCCCAGTACCTCCTCACCCAACATGTCGTGCAAAATTGCTCTCCCTCTCTGTTCTATTTTCTTTTCTTTTTTGCTATGCCTGCCGCAATTCCGCTTGTGCGTCTTGCTGTTTCGATGCTCTGCAACTCAATTTTGCTCGCCGTCGACTGTCGATGAGCTCCCTTCTGCTTTGCCGCCGCCTCTCAGAATACCCTCCATTCTACTAGGTCCCCTTCCGCTCCACTTCTCTCCCTCAGAGCTCGTTTGTCCCCTTCCGCTCCACTTCTCTCCCTCAGAGCTCTCGTTCGGTTTAGGACGGAAAAGGAAGAAATTGAAATAGAATGAGTGAGATTAAATCTACACTTAAGGAGTAATGGATTTATTTCTATCCATTCCCCATTAACCGAACAAGACCTCATTGGTTTGGTTCCTCCAGTGGAATCACCCAAGCATGAAAACCAATGAATTTGTTGCCAAAATTTCTGTTTTCTGGGACGGAGCGTCTCCATGTTCCATTTGGTCGGATGGATGGGGCCATCCCAGTTTTTTAGGAGGGTTGTGATTTGACAAGTTTTAAATTTACAAATTTATCCGAACTTGTTTGAATTAAATCAAGTGAAAAATCAAATAAATCTTCAACTTTCTTTGTCTTGTGGGCCGAAGCAAGCAGGTGGCCCAGTTCTCTATCGAACTCATCTTCTTCCTTCCATCGGTCTCCTCTCTCACCACGGCAAACTCTCTTCCTTCGGCTCTCTCTCTCTCTCTCTCTCTCTCTCTCTCTCTCGGCTCTTTTTCCCTCGTCCTCGTCGGCAGAGGTGGAGTCGTGGCGGGGTCGCGGGCGAGCGAGCGAAGCGCTGGCGGGAGCGCGCACGAAGACGGGGGCCGCGCCATCCCCTCGATTTCGAGAGACGGCGGTGACATCGAATTCGCCCGGTGGCCGCTTCGCCCTCGTGTGACCCCAAATCGTACACCATGAAAAAAGGGGCCGCCTCCTTCCATCCCTCCTCATACACCGATCCAAACACACTCTAGGAGGGGCACCTAGCGTAAGGCATCTAGACAGGGTCGCAGAGGGCACGCGCCGCCAGCTCCTAGCTTTCTATCTTCAGCATTGGTGACGGGTCCTCCACCACCAACAGGCTCTGCCTTCTCCACCGCCAGCAGCAGCGCAGCCGGTTTCCCACGGTCGAGTGCTGTGGAGTGCTCTTCTTCGCTGTCTGGAAGAAAAACCTAGATTTGCGTCCATTGGGTTGTGATTTCGCCGGGAAAAAAGTTGCAAGGGAGGAGAGGGCTGACGTTGTTGTCGTTCAAAATCCAAATCTTCCTTTCCAGTTCAGAGAGCTCTTGATTTTGTTCATTCATTTGTCTGGTAATTGAGATAGTCGCGGATATGTCTACACCGATCCAAAAACCCATGGTTCGATTAGGCTATGCGCGCAGGGTCAATGGAGCCAAGGTGAGGGTTCTTGCAGTGCAAAGAATTTGATCTGAATTTTTTTTTGTTTTTGTTCTATTAGATCTACTCACAGCTCCTGCTTGGTTGTAATTGATTACTTGCGATTTCTCATACTAACTTTGTAATTATGTGCTGTAGCAAGTTGAGAAGGTGTTTGAGGAATTGATCAGCAAGGTAGCAGATGTGGAATTCGACCTGCCACCTGCGTTGAAAGAAAGGAAGTTTGCCTACTATGTACCAATCAAGCGGAGTATCCTTTATCTACCATTCTTTCAAATTTTCCTAGTTTGTTGTCCTCTTATTATAGATGGTTTACATCTCTGCCTGATTTAATTCAGTACTGCATCTCATCATTGTATTGTATTCTGGCATGTCATGGTTTCATCATGTTCTGTAATGTTCTATGTCTTCCATGTGCCAGCCCAGATTATCTTCCATCCAAGCAGTTCTGTAACTCATTGAGAAGTTGTCGTAGTTCCTGTTTGAAGTAGAAAGCTGGCACGAAATCGACCAGTTTTATTTTGCAATAACATGCTCAACATGAGGATGCATTTCAAGATAGCTTAATGCAGTCTAGTTTGTCATTTCTCATTGCGATGACAACATTCCCTGTCGCAGTGGATTTTTACCTTCACTTATTTACAATGCCATGGCCCACTATTATATCTTATAATCAACTGTAGCGACAGAAATAGTTCTGTAATCTGTATAATCTGAATATGTGATTTCTTATAAACATTTCTGTGCTTCTGTTGTCCTTAGTTTTGTTAAGATGTATATCTCACTAAGAGACGAATTGACGACGATGGCATTTTCTGTTCCTGCACCCAGTCTTCTGGATCACCAGTTGCTTGTGGCAAAGATTGCCAATGTGGGTAAGCTTTCTCTTTTTTTATCTGTATCAAATATCCCTTTGCTGGTTCATATTATTTTGGGAACATGAGTTCTCACAAAACCAGGTCATGTCTCTCATAAAATGGCTTTATTTTATAACATTCTAGATGTTTTGTTATTTCTTAAAAAAAAAATCTGGGATCCTCCAATGCATCCACTTTTGCCAATTGTACATGATATTTCTTTGTGAACTTGTGTACGCAAATATGTAATCAGTTCTTCAGTTTTTAGTTTATCACTCTTTAGAAAAATATTGAAAAATAAAGCATGCAAATTTATTAGCTATTTGATTAGTTCACCTGTCTGTTTAATTGTAGTTGATATAATATTCATAGTCATTTGATTTCATTAGCGCAGGATGTTGTTCTCTTGTTGTTCATCAGACTGTAAATGCGACGACACATGTGCCAACAAATCATTCCAGCACAGACCTCTGAAGAAAACCAGACTGATTACGGTAAGAATGTTACTGTGAGATGTATTCGAGTTTTCATAATTATATATGTGAATTGTGAAATCAAATGGCTATTTAAGGACTGAAGTGAAGGTGAACAGTCAATATATTTGTGATTATGTACTGCAGTATACATCATACATATATAGGCTATGTTTCGATGTGTTAGGCATTTTATAGAAAATCTTTATCTTCTGTGTAAAATGTGGCATTGCATGAGTATCAAGAGGATTCTGGGTCACAGCAGAGGCATAATGGTTCTTGAAAGAAAAAGATGTGCCCTCAGTAATGCTGTAATGGATCTCAAACAGAACCAATTTGTAAATTTCCTGTTCCAGCTGCTTTGAAATGAGTAGGAAATTATTTACAGCAGAAGCATAATTCAGTTAGGCAAGATTTGACAGAAGCCCTTTGTAAATCAGCCTTTTTGTACACTAGTCCTTTTTCCTTTCATGGAAAGACCCTACAAAGTAGGGCCTGTGTTCATGATCCCATCTGGCTACAGGATCTGTGTGCACTGCAATCATATAACCCTAGTTATAGTTCTTCCAGCACCCAGTTCCATCCCATTTCATCTCCTGATTAAGAGTACCTGTATTCTCACCTCACTTCGCTATTCCTTCCGTCTCTATCTTCTCTGCTAGGGAGATAATGGTAGCCCATTGCAAAGATAGAATGCTCTCTCCACCTTGCATAATTCCTGCTGTTTTTGCTATCATCCTGACCCTGTAAATCATGCTGATTCTGCTACCTTGCGGAATGGTCGGTCCAACAAATCATCTGACCATAGTTACTTGATTTTGGTGAGTTATGATTGTTGTGAACTTCTTAGAATTTTACAGCCGATCTCCATGATTGATATGCAAATGATGTATTTCTCCCTTGTCAATCAGGGGTCCAAAAATTGCTTATTTTGTGATCAACAATTGTATGTTTGCTGAAGTGATGTTTCAATTAGTGTTGTAATATTTGTTTTTGCAATTTCTAGTTTGCCAGTAGTGTTTTGTCCTAGTGTTTTATGATTTTGTACTGCCTTCCAATTGTATTCATAATAACTTAAGTATTTTGGTAATATTATATTGGCAGCAGGTTAAGAGAAAATCAGAAGCCTTGTTTACCAATTTCTATGTTTATGTGTATTTAACTATTTTTGCCTTATTTTTAAAAAGAGCAGAAAAAACTATTTCCCTGACAGGTGCATTTTTTGCAGAGTTTAATATTCCATTTTGGCGTAATATTCTGCACTACTTTGTAACATATGTTTATTTTGTCCAAAACTGATTCTTCACGCCATAGGAACTTCTTTGGTTCTATGATGTAGCATTATACAAGAGAAAGAAAGCTATACTTCAGCTACATTGTTGTTATTTTTAGAATTGAGACACTGCGGTTCAAAGATTTGAATGTATTATTAGGAGACTGTGAACTCCTTAAGCATGCTCTGAAATTTGATAACTTTTAAAAGAATATTTGCATTTATCTATCCCATACACATTTGTTTCTTGAATCATAAAGATTATCAGTTCGCTAAAAGAGATTTTTCTTTCAGACTGAAAAATGTGGCTCTGGGCTGGTAGCTGAGGATGAAATAAAGAAAGGAGAATTTGTTATAGAATATGTTGGAGAAGGTAAGGTTTTATTCAAATTTACTTTAAACAAGTAAATGCATTGCTTCAAGATATGAAATCTCACATCAGATGCTGGGCATTTAAACTGACATCTGTATATATTGCATAAATGTTCTAGTTATTGATGACAGAACATGTGAGGAAAGACTATGGAAAATGAGAAGGCAGGGTCACACTAACTTTTACCTTTGTGAGGTCAGTAGCAATATGATCATCGATGCAACAAACAAGGGAAACATGTCTCGATTCATAAATCATAGTTGCGAACCAAACACAGAGATGCAGAAATGGTTAGTGGTACTCTACATATGCCCTACTTCTTTGATCCACATTGATGAGCATGGTATGTTATAGCATCGTATTGTTTCAGGACTGTCGACGGAGAGACAAGAGTTGGAATTTTCGCTCTTCGCAACATAAAGAAAGGGGAAGAGCTGACCTACGACTATAAGTATGTCTCCAAATCTCCTGGATGTTTTTAACTTTTTTTTTAAATTTTTTTACAAAAAATTCATTGGTCATGAACTATACTTGGTGTTGTCAAGGGCGTCGGCACCCAAGACTGCAGGCCCTTGGCTGCGTAGCTCGTAGGTAGGATTGGTAACTGGCCGAGGTTTTACCCCTCTGCGCCCTATGGTGAAGGGGATGAGATTTAGAAGAATTGAGGTAGACTAGAGAATTAATATTTCTTATTACTTGCCTTTCTTGATGCCGAGTACATCCTTTTATAGGCTCTAGGCCTCTCCTATAGGAACTAACCGTAACTAATTGATCTTATCCTAAAATAACCTAACTTGGCCGCTAAGCAAGGGCGGCCTGCCACAGTGCGCGCCTGCTACAGTATTGCGCCTAATTAACTGCTAATATTAAGGAACAAACTTGAACTAACTTTTAATCACTAACAACCCTAATTTCTAGAAACCGGCGCTAGCCGCCCCTTGTGCGGTTGGCCACTTAGGCCGGTGGCACATGACAGGTGTCATTGAACTGCTTTATCTTTAATTGCTTTGCATTATTCACAGATTTGTGCAATTTGGAGCGGGGCAAGACTGTCATTGTGGATCTTCAAACTGCAGAAAAATGCTTGGCACACCTAAATCGGTTAACTCAATTGTTCTTCGCAATGGAAATTCAGGAACCTCACAGGCTCAGCCTGTCAGGAAGAAAAAAAGAACATGCTGTGAGAATTGTATTGGGCAGTTTCTTCGTTTGTGGCATCAAAGAGAAAAACAGTAGGCCTTGATATCCATAATCTTTTTCGTTTCTCTGATCATTTAGAAATTTTTTCAATTTGTATAGTAAATTTTGTGAACAAAAGAAAATCTGTCCAACTTGAATTGCTCTGGACTCGGTTAATGTACTACTACTAATATAATAAATGGCCTAGCTTCAATAACTGCCTTGGAGTATCTTACACATACCTGCAGTATGTAACTCATATTATGCTTTTCTAAAGTGTTTTAGTTCTTATCTGATTGAGGATGTTGTTAGATGTCTTATTTGTTGTGCCAATCTTTTATGCATTCTGACCACTTATTTTTCCCAATATTATTCCTTTAGGTATGTTGCATGTTGGATATATGACTACGATAATGAAACAAAAATACATACTGTAAGTTTCTTAGCTGACACTTTCGTCAATCTATAAAATGATATGGTTTGAAATTAATTTTATTTGCTCTTAATACTAATCCAGCTGCAGTTTTGCGACTACAGTCTTGAAAAGTTTAATCTGAAACAAGAAGAATGGCACTTTTTGCCGGTATGACAATTATGTTACGTGTGTTATATTTGTCTTATGAGCATTCATTTTCTACCATTTCTTTATTTTGGTTGCCAGGCCTCATATATATTGAATCTTATTTGCTTTCACATCTTTAGAAGTTAATATATTTGGCACGGATTCTGAAGTAGCTTTTGGAGTTTCTTGAATACCTTTAGTGATTTCACATCAATAGAGAACATAGCCAGGTTTTGGTGCACATCATGATGCAATCGAACATTTTTGGGTAGCCTTGCCTTGCACTTGTTTTGGTCACTTTTGAGGGTATCCACTCAAAGTGGTCGGACCCTTACCCAGACCCTACGCAAGCGGAGGCTATGTGGGTCTGCCTTTTTTTATTGGGGGTGTCCTCTCTAATTTTATTAATGTGGATCCCTCCCCAAGAAAGTTGTTGCCTAGATTTATTAAGCTTGTTATTTCTCATATAAGTGATAGTTTCTGTAGTTTCTACCCTCTTTCCTGTGAGTTAGCATTGGCATTAAAAAATTAGGCACCCTCCAAAAAGAGTAATTTATGAAAAACAATAGATCAGATGACTACTCGTCCTCTTTATGCATAATTATTTGGTCTGGCAATCATATGGCCCTCGATTCATATTTTCATCCCATCAACTCTTCTATCATCTTTCAAAACCTTCCCTTCGCTCTTCTGCTTCTACCTCAATTTCTAGAGATCCAGCAAACAGTTTGAAATACATTTATCTTGGGAATGGATAAGCAATACATACATGCATTTGTATTCTCAAGTGCCAATGGAAAACACATGGAGAATCTATCTTCATACTGAATTTTGTTTGTGTTACTGTTGATGGTTTCACGAAACAAAGGCTTGTTGCTGCCTACTTTTCAGTTGCGTTGAGAAATATGTAGCTGCTAATTTGACCTTGTCTTTCTTCAGGTTGGCGATGAATCAGATTGATAAGCAGTACATATACTTAATTGAAGGTAACTGTAACAATTTACTAGATTATGAGTTCTTTTTCATAATGGGATCATTCATGTTTGCTATCTTATCATACATGCTTGCGCACAGTCGACAAAAACTGATAAAGAACAGTTGGCTGGTTTTTGAGGCCTGTTCTTGACCTGTAATGCAATGCCTTGCGGATGTCACTTCCCTTGTTTGTTTTTATTTCCAACTGGCAAACATTTTCCATGTATATGAGATGTGGTCGGTTTCCTTTGCTGGCTGCTTCCAAACATGCAGTGTTTCATTATGAACATGCCCTCTTCTTATCCCTGGTGATTTTCTGGAGAGCACTTGGATGTTTTGAGAGGGGTCCTGTTTTCATTTTCTGCTAGTTATCAGATACCGTTTGTTTCATGGTCAAATTTCTTGGGGCGGTAACTTCGGTAGAGGTGGCAATTCATATCCTAACTATTTGAAAAAAAAAAAAGTTGTGTATCTTTGCTCTTTCTGGAAGTACTGTTTTAAACGAGCACCTGCCGGCTCTCTTAGTTTTTTTTTACCAGATTAGTTAATTTTAATAGTTACTACCACCCTTTTTACCAATGATTGATTAAAGTTGCTCCTTTGTATTCAGTAGCTTTATTGTTTACTTGGTGTAGCAGCCTGATTCGGCGGATTTGTCCTGGAAGCAAAACCCATTGGCAGTTTTCTACCATTCAGATTTGTGTGCTCCAGCATGGTGACTTTGAATTGCTGAACCCAACAGTTGCATTGTTCGTTGCGCATCTTGTGGTGCTTAAACCCGACATGTTGGAGCGTTCCCTCGTACTGGTGCCCGCCTAGAACGGTTGTGTTTCATGAGACATGGACTGACGAAGCATGAAGAGGCATAAATGCAAGTGATGCATGTCTCCCCGGTTGTCTGATCAATGTAAGACAAAGAGTTTCGTACTAGAATTGTACTGTCATGTTCCTGGTATCTGTGGATAATGTTTGCTTGTTTCAGTATACTCTTTTCATTTTTTAATTGATGTTGTTACCGACTTTTTAATTTAACTTTGACTATTCGTTTTATTTAAAAAAATTTGTTCGAATGTGTAAAATTTTAAGTTGTGATTTAAATAATTCTAATAATAAATTAAATTATATTAAAATATATGAAATTTATCCAAAAAAAATTTAATAAGACGAATGATTAAAGTTGAATTTAAAAGTCAACGGTGATATCAATTAAAGATGTTATTGAATTAAAGATGTTATTGACAGGTGGTTTATCTCTGGCTTTTTTGGAGCACCTATACTGTTTCTCCTAAATTTGGAATTGTTGCGTAGTTTACCAATCGTGTTTGCTCACCCAAAGCCCAACCAACAGAACAAGAACAATGCACAGCAACCGGCATCCCGGCAGCTGTGTCGTCTGCCTGCTGCACCCACGGCCGATGTCGTGGTCGAGGCTGGAGAGACAGGCGCGGTGGCAGGGCATGCCGAGACGCCGACGCATAAGACGTGCTGCATGCGCCGCCCCGTGCCTCGTGGCTTTCCCCCCTGCTTGGTCAGTTGGTCTTGGTCACGACGAACATGAATGCCGGCTGCGGCCTCGGCGTGGCTGCCGTCGCTTCACGCCTGGACGCCATGTTCACCTGCGACGCAGCAACGTCTGAACCCTCATTTGTTTCATCTCTCTCTCAATTCGAGAAGCTAGCATACAAAAAAACAGTGCTTTATTACGAGAAAATAGAAGGTCAGAGGAAGGCAGATGTACGAATGTCTGTACGACCATGAATGAGACGAGAGAAAAAGTAGAGAGGGAGAAAGCAGCCCGATCTAGAGAGAGAAAGCGAGGAGGTCCCAGTACGTGAGTTCGAATCGGCTGGTCGGCATTATGTGGCGTGGCCCAGTGGGCCATCATAGAGCATGGTCTCCCTGAGGGAACAACGGGCGCCTTTAGCGGGCCCACAGGCAGGCGTGGCTCGCCGAGTTGCCACTTTCGCCGCGGATGGAGATGGATCCTTCTAAAGCCATACATGTGGTGGCCCACTGCTCGTGCCGCGTAGCCATTGTTTTTAAACACCATTTTATGTTAACATTCTAATGTTTTACTTAAGTAGTATATTTAGCTTAAGTGCCCATCAACAGAGACATTCGCAGTGATTGCCGAGTCTGCCAATTCTCAAAGGCACTCTACGGGATAGTGTTTGTCGATCGATGCTTTTAATCCAACGGTTTTGAATGCACAGCTGAATAAATTTTATACGTAAAGCCTCTTTGGACCGTCGGACTACATTTAAATTTCGTGTATGGGGGCTATCCTTTTGAACTCAATCTTTGAGAAGCTCTACAGGCGGTAGTTGTATCCTACTACTACAGTACTAGTACCCTTTTGTCATTCTTCTCGATGAGCCACTCAGCTAAAGGTAGCTAGGAGGATGACGAACTGCTGCCAAGATGCCGCTGTCACGATGCAAAAGACGTCCATGCATATTCATTCAGTCTGAAACGACTAGACAGCAAACGGATCGACGTCCATGCACGTCGATCGTCAGACACGCTCGTCGTCTACTGCTTCCGACTAGACAGCGCCCGCATCTCTTTACACCGGCAACCGTTGAGATTTCTCTCGAGTTACTCTTTTACCATATGTACTCCTAGATCTCTACTAGCTAGTCAATTGGTTGATTGGTTGTGTGCGTGTACTGTATACACATAACATGCATGCATATTACTGCAGTATTTTAATTTGTACCGCGCGCATGATGTGTAGTTTTACTCGTTTTTAATTACATCATACTACTACCTAGTCTCGCAATCGTACATGACTGTCACACAAACAGATCAATTTCATAGAAAAAATATACTCTTAGGATTCAAAATATAAGTCTTTGACGAACGTTAAAGCAGGCCCGATATATATATACTGCTCCTAGCTATGGAGTATGCATTGACCTTTGTACGGATAGAACATCTAGCTAGCCGTACAAGTTATTATCAGCTTGACTGCCTTTGTGCATGGCTCTGAATCTCACAAGACTAAAGATGCATGGAACAATGCATGCTAGCAGTAGCGCTGAATCACTTGCGCAAGTGATTGCAACGAATATGATGAACCTTGTCGGCCTTTTGCTTGTCTCGTCGCTTTTAGATCTGCACTGCTCTAATTTCACACTGCATGTGCCATCCCCGATGGATGGGTCGTTTTGAGGAATGATTTTTACGTCTTAATGTGCTATACAGTATCCTATCGATGTTACTCCATGGGTCCCTTTTTATTTGAGCTTTTAGGTGTAGACATAGAAATTAAAAAAAGTGAAAAAAGTATAGGGCCGGTCCTGACATTATGGAGGACTGAGGCAAAATCAGTTTTTGAGACTCTCAAACATTTGAACTTATGATTTTTAAGCTAATTAAACTCATAATTAGCTGAATGATGACAAGAAAGATCTTCACATTTGTATCTTAATCAGAGCTCTTGACTGCCGGGGCCCAGGACCGCTGCACCTCTAGCACCCGCTTAGGGGCATCCTTGAAAAGGTTTCAATTGGGATGTGTTGAAAATGAGGAGCAAAGAGATAGCAATAGAGATGTATCGGGTATGAAGATAACAGGTAAATAAAAAAAACTTGAGAAGGCTATATGACAAATAATATGGGGCTAAGGGAGACTCGACTTGTTTGATATTTTTCAAATGTAGCATCGAAAAGAAAATCTAGCTAGTCATAGTTCGTCGTGGCTAGATAGACGTAGGGACCAGCAGTAGATGATGAATGATTTTCAGAAGGCGTCATGTACGTGTTGCAACTGTGCATTGCATATGCCTGCAGGTAGCTTGTAGCCGCTTGCGCTTGTTGTTCACCAGGAACGGAGCACTGGGTGCAGCCCATGTCAGTGACCGGTGGGCCCAATGCTCCCAATATTAGAAGGCTGCTGGTGACTCATCTTCGTTGACGGCACTGTTCTAGGTGAGGGCTGGGCGCTTATAAATACACGCGTGTCGGTTTGGTTTGTCGGCGGTGTTCGCATGCGGAAAAAAAAAAAAAATGAACTTCAACTTGGACGAACGACCTATCGAGAAAATGAGCGCACTTCAGTAAATATTTAGACAAATCTCCCCTGAAAATTTTCAAGTTTGTGCAGCAAGGAATATTCTAATCTAATTAGTTCACACTATTCCATTTTCCTCCTTAGCTACGTACTTGTATATAGGCAGCACAATGCCCGTATATGCTCAACACACATGGTGTATGTTGTGCCTGCAACACACACTAAAAAAAATTGATGGGCTTGCCTTCATCGTATGTCTAGAGAGATTCACAACCACTGATTTTTTTCATAATTTACTTAACACTATAAAAATGCCTCTAATTCATTCTCCAATATATCAATTCAGTAGGGTATGTTTGGTTACTTCATTCAGTCAATCTGAAAACAAAAACAATTCTGAAGCCATTTTCATCATTCCTGACGTGGAGAACCTGTCAACCTCCCATTCTTACAACCTTGACATTATCCTTATCAGTAGCGGTACAATGCATACCCTATACACATGTTTGTTTTATTGGGTTAATTAGTTCCATGCCATTATACTTTTCATGGTTTGAAATAGGATTGGTGCCATTATAACATGGACAAAGTTGAAAATATGCCATTTTATACGATTTAGAGCCTCTTGGGCCTAGTTGCAGACAGATACACTTCCGTGTCCCTTTTTGTCCCTATGCTATCTTCTTCCTCACATCGTTGCTTCCCTTTCTCTGTTTCCTCACAATGCCATTCTTGGATATATCGCTATAGTACCTTGTGGCGATGAGTTCAAGAGAGATGGTGTATGTTGTGCGTGCAACACACATAAAACAAATTGACGGGCTTGCCTTCATTGTATGTCTATAGATTTTTTCATAATTTACTTAGCACTATAAAAATGGCTCTATATTTTTAGAGGCAGAGCAAGTATGCCTTAAAAAATGCCTCTAATTCATTCTCCAATATATCGATTCAATAGGGTTTGTTTGCTTCATTCAGTAAATCTGAAAATAAAGACAATTCTGAAGCCATATTCATCATTCCTGATGTGGAGAATATGTCAACTTCCCAATTCTTACAACCTTGACATTATCCTTATCAGTAGCAGTACAATGCATATCCTATATACATGTTCTATGATTTAAAAGAGAGAGAAAGAGTGCTTGCTCATTTGCCATAGTGTATTTGGATTCACAAAGAAGACAAATAAAGAAAGGTTCAACCGATGAATATATTTCCTTAATAATTTGCGGGTAGCATAGTGTGCATATAACACTCACGTAGACACACAAGGTGTATGTTGTGCATGCAACACACACACACACACACACACACACACACACACACACACACACACACACACAAAGTTGATAGCTTTCCTTCATCATTTACTGAGACCCACTCAGATCCTCAATTCGAAGTCGTGGATGATGCAACCCGTATGTTTTTGCACCGCGGGGAAAGAATGCCTATGCGGAGAACTTGCATTGTTCTACAAGTGGCTGGAGAGGGAGACTCCATACACGTCCAAAACAATCTTTTTAGAACAGTCATGTTCTGTTCTTTGCAAGAGAGGGAGTGTCCTCATTTGCCATAGTGCATTTGATTTCACAAAGAAGATAATTAAATAAAGAAAGATTCAACTCTTAAATAGTTTTTCCACGTATACGGGCAGCCGGCGGCAGCAAGATGTGCGTGCAACACACGTAACCACACACGCGCGCGGCGCATTTGTGCGCCGGCGCCGTTGCCGCCCGCTCGGCGCGCGACATGAACATGGCAAGTTCTGCCGTGCCGCGCCACACGCTGACACGCTTCAGTTTCCAAATGCATGTCCCACGGGACCCCATGCACGCATCCGCAGTGACATGACCACGCTAGCTTGCTAGCTAGGCGCAGCGCAGCGATGAGCAAGCAGGACGACCTCTCTCCGTCGTAGGCGCCTGCCCCTCTGTCTATCTCTCTCTCAGTTTGTGACTGCGCGTGGACCGTGTACGGTGTACGCCGTATTGTACTACGTAGCTGCTGCCTGTGCAGAACATGCAAGCCACGGTCATATTATTCATATATATAAATAAATATACAAATGTTTTGTACTGTACCTGTATTCGTGCATGGGCATGGCGATGGATCGAGCTGCAAGCAGCAGCAGCTAGCGAGTAGGTATCAGCTCAAACAGAAAGCCAGGGGCGAGGAACGCAAGCAAAAACACTGTGGCATTCTACTGTACCATCTTGTTATGCCCAGTGCCCTGAGGCCCCTGACACGACGGTGCCGATCCATCAATTGAATCGAGTTGAACCCTCCCCATGTTGCAACAACACGCAGCTCGATGCATGGCGTTCTTGTAGCATGTCGTCGTCTCGATCAGTATAATGCAGTCGATGGGTGCACAATCAGCGGCCACGTGTCGACACGGTAGAACTGGAAGAGAAGAAAATTAAAGATGCAATACTCCAGCTTGTTGCACAATCTTATTTGCTTCATGTATATATACCAGGCATTTGTATGGCACGAACGGATTACTGTAGGTCAATTTGTTTCCGCTTATAAGTGGTTTATCGGTCAAAATAAATGATAACTCTATCATACGTTTCGCTTATTCTCACTTCTTCTTACTGTTGCTTTAGAGCTTTGAACTGCAAGAAGCGAAAAGTGAGAAGCTAGAAAATCTTTGTTTTACTTATAATCTAAGCATAGTGTAGAAAATCATTCCTAAATAGAACCTATACTTAGACGTCATACTACTAGTATCTATAGTTGCAAGCACTAGGTATAATTAATGATTGTTGCGAGGGAGAATACGCACACAGCATGATTTGCTGCGGAGCGTGCGAGGCGCCGGCGCTCACTTTGAGGCCGGCCGACCACGGTCCGGTCGTCTCTGTTCTCACCAACGACGCCGCGCCACATCGGCCTCTGCGTGCGTGCGTCTCCTCTCCTCTCTCCCGATGAGACCAGTCCAGTCCCGTCTGCTACGTGCGCTGGCATGGCCATGCACCGTCGCAGGCATGGCCATGGCGGCAGAGACGACGGACTACTCCCTGCCTCTCTCTCGATCGACCAAATTAAAGCATAGAAAAGCCCAGTCATCTGCATCTCCATGTGCACCGCTCCGCCCGCCTCCTCCTTCCTCTAGCAGAGGGAGGGAGGGAGAGAGAGAGAGAGAGAGAGAGAGGGAGAGAGCGCTTTGGGCAGAGAGAAGAGCGTGTAGTCCTGGAAAAGGCAAAGGGGTTAAAGCTAGGTCGAGGATGGGAGGCTGTGACCAAGGCTATTTCCAGCTCGCTCTCTCTCTCTCTCTCTCTCTCCCCACCATATACCACACCAGTAGGCGCCAAGTGAGTGCCGCAGCCAAAAGCTGCGTCATGCCATGCTCATCAGCTCATGGACGACGTACTACACATTGCAGCGGCTGTGGCGAGCCTAGCTACCTGTGTAGATAGCCTTCTACCTCCCCTGCTCACTCTGGAATCTCTTCTACGGAGTAACTCAAGACTTTTACTCATCCCCCTCTCCTCTCCATGTATGTCCTCTCTTGGCTACTACTAGTATTATCTTCATACACAGGTCGTATAAACGAACTACTACTATACATCAATCGGACCCAGTCACCCATAAACCCCACTCTATTCATGCAACGTGTATATATTAGCCATAATCTATTATGTCGCTTTAGTTATTCTACAGTATTATTTGAATTGGATTCAACAAGCTCAACTGAGACTTAAATTGACTGCTGTATTCTTGTGGCACTATGTCAATAATTTGTCACATGGAATATTCCTTTTACAGTTCCTGCAAATTTGTGGCATATACACACACTTTTACGCGTGACTTTGTCTATTATGTGACACACATAGCTAGTACTCCCTCTATATATTTTCATTTTGATGTATTTGCGATGGGCAAATTAGTACAATTAACACTAAATTCTTATCCTAATGATAATAATATAAGCATTGAGGTAATATTAAATAATAAACCAATTTGAAATTTGAACTTCTAAATGTTTCATACCATAGAGAATGGATCATATAGCTTTCGCCATTAACTAAAAATAGAATTCTGCTCACCGCAATCGTAGCCAAACTTTGTGATAATATACTAACTAAGATATTCTGCATCACGTATACCTTGTTTGTACATACAGTGTAGTTTTTTTCCCCAAACATGCATATTGTGTTATAGATGTATATTACTAAAGTTTGCCAGCACATATCCAGAGTCTTAGATTTCGTTAGAGATTCGGGACAATTTAAGCAGTATAAGTTTAAAATTCAATCTTTGAAGCAGGCTATTTTCACATAGCTCAAGTTGATGACTTTAGAGCTTAACAGAGTGCTAATTAATTCTAATTTCATAACCGTAATTTGAGCCCATTAACTGAAATGTTTGATTTGAAAGTTGAGAAATTTGAATGTAGAAACTACATCTATAATATTAATGCAAAGTAATTAATGCCCTACATAGCACATTCAGACTTGTACAAATCCAACCTACTACCTCCGTTTCAAAATATAAGCATTTCTAGGTTTGGATAAGGTCAAAATCTTTTAACTTCTACTAATAATATCTAGAAAATCACATAATTTTTATGAAAGTTTATTTAATGATGAATTAAAAAATATAATTTTTATATGATAAAATATTATTAATTATATATTATTAGTGGTCAAAATGATAAAAGTTTGACTTTGACTAAACTTAAAAATGCTTATATTTAAGAACGGCGGAAGGACTAAGCCCATTCTCCACGCTACCACCACAATACACTTATATTATTTGTTCAAATTAAGCACATAAAATTAACTTTAGAGTCTCCTTTCTCAGCAACAGTGGCGAAGCTAGAATCTGAGAGATGGTGATGCCTAACATCAGAATTATATGCTAAATCGGATGCACAGCCAGTCAAAACCAAGGTAATCAGTGTTAAAATTAAGATTTACCCTGGTGCCGGTGCACCAGGGAACAAGTACCTAGCTTCGCCAGTGTTCAGCAATCTTACTTTTGATCAAATCTAGTACTAGTAAAGATAGTTTAGAAATCTTCCTGCAGCATTATTTGTATCCTTTGGAATTTGAAGGGTTTGCAGCTGACACAAACCTACTACAGTAGATCACATCAAGCTGCCTGGAGGGAGGGAGAGAGAGTAGTCGAATTTCTTTTTTTTTTACCAGATATCATTCTTGAAAAAAAGAATCCTTTTTACCAGATGTATGCACTTGGCGTTGAACAGCACGTATCTCCAGTACACCGAGTTTTTACCACACATGCATCACGTATGCTTCGTCATGCAGGTGAAAAGACACGCAGGCAAAAGGGCCTGGGAGAGAGCTGCTGATCTCAGCTACTAGCTTGAAAAGATGCATGAGAGAGGCGGCATGGAGGACTGAGGATCGGAGCTCCTGGAGGCGAGAGATCGACGTGACAAGTCGCCGGCGACGGAAAGCACAAAGGAGAAGCATCCGATAGATTGATGAGGCATCGTTATGGCAACGAGCTAGCCGTAGCTCTTATCACGCATGCAGCAAAATAAACCCAGATAGCAACAGTAAGTCACGAGCAGTGCAGCCAGACACGGACAGTGATGCTGCTGCTGCCCCTGGTACTTTTGTAGTGCAGCTCAGAGAGAGCGAGATGGGCGTCTCTGTCTATCTCTAGCTCTTTTTCACTCTTGACATGATGCACGAGACACTAAGAAACAGTCGTAGAACTTTGGACACGGATAAAGACCACACGACGTACATGTACAAGAAATGACCATGACACCGTACAGCAGATCTCTCACTCTAACGTGATCGGCAGCTGTCACTCTGCTGACCCTAAGGTATCAAGCTCCTGATTCATACTATTAGTGACATACAATGTGATATGAAACTAGTTAGATTTGACACTTGCACTCTCTAGTAGTACTATTAGTGAAGTAGACGAACCATGCAAAAAGACTGCAAACACAAATTAGTAGTAAAACATCAAGCGGACACGTACTCATGAAATATTGCGACTAAGCACGATAGCAAGCAGCTGATAAGGCAGCTCTACTCGTACTGACCTAGCTAGTGAGCTAGTGAACTCTCCCTAATGCTTAATGAAGAAAAAGGCAAGCTAGATCTACCGAGCTAGGAATCGAAACAGACCAGCCGGGTGATAAGAAGATGCTACTATAGAGATAGCTACACCACGACCATGTCACTGGGTTCGTCCATCTGGTCAGCGTCTTCGTGGTCATCATCCTCGTCCTCGTCGTCTTCCACGGCGACGGACTCGGCGATGTGCGGCGCGTGCCCGCCGCCGAAGGAGCGGACGTGGTCCTTGAGCGAGCGCTTGTGCTTGAAGTCGGACCCGCAGACGCAGAACCAGAGTTTGCCGCAGTTCTTCTCGTGCGTGCGCCAGTCGCCGCGCACGGCGAACCGCTTCCCGCAGCGGCGACACGCGTAGGGCCGCGCGCCGTGCTTCCGCCGGTAGTGCGTCTGCAGCGTGCGGAAGTCCTTGAGGGGGCGCGCGCGCGGGTGGTCGATGTTGTTGCGGCAGCCTTCCGCGCAGCAGTAGCACGGCAGGCGCATCAGCGACGCCGGCGGCGCCGTGCCGACCGTGATCGCGCCGCGCAGAGACTCAGAACCCTTCCGGTACTGCGAACCGTGGCCCCACATGTGCATCTGCAAAAATTCGAGACCATTACATTTCCATAATAACACAGTTAATTTAGGGCAGAGGATTTAAATGGGGGTGGAAAAGCTAATATCTGCAAGAATCATTGCAGATTTGTAGTTATGCCCAAAATAAACAGACCTAGTACGTACCTGCATGTTGTTGAAGCGGTTGAAGGTCTTGTTGCAGACGGCGCAGGAGAACTGCGTCGAACCGACGAGGATCTCGGCTGCGGAGGGGATCCAGTACTGGCTGGGCACCTGGCTCCCGCCGGGCGTAACAGTGGTCACCGTCGACGGCAGCGCCGCTGGGGCAGCGAAGCCGCCGCCGCAGACAGCAGACGCGTTGCTGCGGGGAGGAGCTATGGACAGCGAGATGCTCACGTCCGGTTCCTGCTGCTGCTGCTGCTCATGGAACAGGAAGCTTCCATGGCTACTGCTGCTGCTCCCCATTACACCACCGCCACCTCCATTGCTGTAATGGCCCTGCTCGTTGAGCCAGGGGTAAGAAGCGGCCGTCGCCGCGGTCATGGAGGTGGTGGAGATGATGGATGGGGACGAGCTGCACGCCGGCGAGGCGGCCATGCTGTGGTGGTGGCCGGGAGGCCAGAGGGAGAGGCGGAGCATGGACTGGTCGTCGTCGTTGTCCTCACCGCCTTGCTTGCTGCTGGGAAGGGAGGTGTGGTGGTA
This sequence comes from Zoysia pacifica, assembly GCA_001602315.1. Classification (NCBI taxonomy): domain Eukaryota; kingdom Viridiplantae; phylum Streptophyta; class Magnoliopsida; order Poales; family Poaceae; genus Zoysia; species Zoysia pacifica. Next base: position 54,517 of record BCLH01001486.1, on the reverse strand, counting down.
CTGGTGTGTGCTGTACGGGTGCATGGCTCTGTAGCTGTGCATGACTGGTGGTGGCACTGGGGAAATGGAGGTGCAAGAGATTCAGTGGAGGGAGAGACTTGAGGGCAAGTGAGTGGAGCAACAAGAGTTGGAGGAAGAAAGGGCTAGGCACCTAGAGGTTGCTGATCTGAGCCCTATGGTGGTGGTGGCCTGTTGGTGGGGAAGAGCTAAGGTGCTTTATATAGATAGACACTGGAGAGAGAGAGAGAGAGAGAGAGAGGTTATGAATGATTGGTGTAGTTGTACAGTGATGTAGGGGTCTGCACGTGCAAAATATATGTACGTACATGCAGCCTACTTCCATACATATCGATTATCCATGCAAGTCCTTTTTCATGATCCAATGCATCTATCTTATCAAGTATAAGATTCTTAGTAGTATTTGTTTCACATGAGAAGCAACAATATGGTTATATGGAGTAGTATTTCGTTTAGCATGGTGACAAGAAGGAAGTAGTGGGGATCAATGTGTCACTTGCAAATCATCATTTCTTTATAATCCATAAATTAAAGTCGCACCCTATATTTTTACAATATTTTATCATTATTAATTAAGATAATATTTTTAACTAAAAATAAACTAGCTTTATTGTCTTAACAATAATAATTTAAAAATAAATGAAGTATGTGTGTTAGACATTAACTTGATTAGTTAATGTCCGACACATATACTCCGACCCAACAACTGGCTGTTGTGTAACAACAATAAGCTACACGTACAGTTTTCAGTAAAAGTGGTTGATTTTTGCTTGTGACATTTTATGACCATATAGGCCCAATTTCTTTGGCGCACACACACACATGCAAAGAGGAGAGGCGGGAGGTTCTGCCGGCATTTGTGTGTTAGTTTAGCAGGAGATAGACGTTGGAGGCATTAGGGCAGCAGGGGACAAGGGACCGGCCGGCATACACTAGGGTCTAGCAAAGCAACATTTGCATGCATGGGACCACCTGCATGGTGTGGCCCTTCCCCTGCGTCCCTGCTCCCCCGCCCTCTCTCCGGAGGCTAGGCCTGGGCCCGATGCATGCACGACGTAGAGAGAGAGAGAGAGAGAGAGAGAGAGAGAGAGAGAGAGAGAGCACGACTGCCGAGGACGACGCACAAAAACCGGCACGGCCCTTTCCCTCTCAATCTGGTCACTGGGTTCTCTCGCTCCGATCCATAGATGCTTTTCTTTTTCCATGTTTCATTCAGCACCTCCGGTTATCTTTTGCTGCCTGCCTGCATGCATTTCTCTCCTCCACTATAGTGTTATAGTACTATATAGCAAATAAATCTATTGCAGTGCTCACATCAATTTCCATTATCTAACAGCATCCTTTAGTCTTTTTTTACCATTTGATATATACAAGACGATTAAAGGTCAGAGGATGTATTCATCTTAACTTGTCATCGATTAATTATTATCGCAGTTGACTTTAACATCATATTTGAACTTGTTAATACATATTCCAATTGTGTCAAATTCATCTTGCGCATCACTCTTGCTCCTCGTGTATGAAAGGGAGATACAAGTATATGTTGAAACATGATTTTTTTTTTGTCATAGCACCAAAATACACTTACCCCCTCGGCAGGACTGTTTTTGTTAGAAGCTTGTTGCCACATAACGAATATCAGATGCCTAAAAAAAACATACTACTGTATGAGACGAACAAATAAATCTAGTGCAATGCTCACATGAAACAATCAATGGGACTACTGGTTTGGAGATGGAGTATATAGGAAAGCAGAACTGATCAATGGCTGTAAATAATGAGACACACAAATACTCCTACTTATATAAGGATAGGCGACGTCACAATTTACGAACCATCTGCCTCTCAAGTGCAAGAATCACTCTGTCTCACTCTTTCTCCCCACTTGGCAGATAGATCAGCCTTGTCACTCTAATGAACTTGAGATTGCCAATGGTAAGGAGAAGGACGCCCAGCACGAACACATATAAGGACCAGAATTCTATGCCCCCTGCTCTCACACGCTGAATGCATGCCTCTCTCTCTCTCTCTCTCTCTCTCTCTCTCTCTATCTCTCTCTCTCTCTCTATCTCTCTCTCTCTCTCACACACACACACACACACACACACACGTACACAAACACAACACAAGAACGGCAACATTTGTTCACCAACCAGAATCTGCCGTGGCCAGGCCAATAAATTCCAAGGCGTTCCTCCTGTTCATGAACCTACAGTAAACCAGGCTTCGTCGCGCGATCGATCCAGCACGAGCAGCACCGCCGCTTGTCGGCTTGCTCCTGTTGCATGCTCTCCTCCCATGACTCATGAGATGAGAACTCTGGCGCGCGCATTGGCGCCTAGCGCTTGTCCCGCTGCAGCCGAGCTTCTTTCTACAGTACTGCTATCTCTGATTCACAGAGATGGATCGATCAAAGGAAACTACCACTGCCAACGGCCGGGACAAGGTGCTAGAGTACAAAACCAAGCCTATACGTACGTAGTGCTCTGCATCGTATATATATCCAGTGCATATAGTACTCCGTATCGAACAAGCAACTGTACTGATCAAGCAGTACGAGTTTCAGAGAGACGTCACTTGCACTTGTTTAATATTCCTAATTAACAGGTGTTTAGTTAGTGAGCTACGACGTACTGCTGGGCACCTGTGCTGTTCTTGCTCCGTGTCTAGCGGTGCATGCTCGATCTCCAGCAGCAACCAGCCGGCTGATCGATGTCGCATATGGCATGCCGGTCGGCGCAAACGGGCGAGCTCATGTGTCCTAAAGGTAGGTAACGTGCAGATATCGGTACGGTCAAAGCTAGGACCACTCCTTCTTGTTGTTCAAGCCGTGCTGGTGACACACACACATGCCGTCTAACAGTACGTCGGCACTTACATACAGCATCAAAATACTAAAAACGTTTCTGCATGGCATGGCAGGTGCATGTCATCGTAAAAAGGTGTAGGGTTAGAGCGTGCATGGCGGCCGGCCGGGCCTGTTACCTAATCAAGGATGAAGAGTCAGGGCCGGGACCTCTCAATTTTGGATAGACGTTTGGTCAAGGAGGACTCAGGGCTCTCGTGTTTACGGCCGGCTTTGAAGGAGCATGTGAGCACCGACCGATTTGGAACAACCAGTCTGAAACAACAGTAGCTTTTGTTCCCATATATAGCTGAAATTTGCTTCATTAACCAGAGAAAAAGAAAGATAAATATCCCACTGCCAACATTCATCTTAAGGAAGTTCAGCCAATTTTCTGATTTAGATTATTGGTCACAGGAATTTATTTTCCAGAAGATTCTTGAGCAATGTTTTTTTTTTTGAAGCCACTCTTGAGCAATGTTGGTGCTCCGGCATTCTCCTGACGAGCAACGTACGTATGACATGCATGGTTGTGCGGTAAAATTCGGGCACCAACGAGAAAAGTGTGCTCTTAACTTCATGGTACTACTAGCTCAGGGTACACTTGCACGCAGATGCAGAGCTCTCTCTCTCTCTCTCTCTCTCTGTTAGAGAGAGAGATGGAGAGAGAAAGTGTCTGAACGGAATGGGCGGGCGGAAGACGATGATGGCGACTCGACAGAGCAGGTAGAAGGGCTCCGACATCGTCTCGTTTCCATGCATGCTGAGCTGAGCTCAATGCTCACGGAGACCTAGCTCCGACATGCACATGCACGCATCTTTAATCATGTTCCCATGCACCACCTTTCGCTACGTCGTACTGTGCGCGATTATATCGATGGATCTGGCGTCCTTGTTCTCATCTGACCGGCCTCGCTGTATGACTGCCGCACCACACGTACTCCAGCTCTGCCCGTCTGTCTACACTCTACATGCGATTGAAAGAAGAAGGAAGAAGACCGAATTCCATATTTGCCCCTCGAAGAATTTATTTGTTCCTTTATTCGTCCTCAAAAATTTTTAATTTTCTTATTCACCTTCATTCTTAATTTTTCTTCTCTAATTCACTTTAACTGATATATAATAATAGATTTTTATCCATCTAAGTTGAAAAGGACCAAAATACCTCGGAAACATATGATACTCTTAAACATGCACGTGACTCATCGAATATAAAAAAAAATAATTTCAAAAATATGTTTTTATATTTGTGAAATCATTTTTTTATGAAAACATAAGTGTTTTGGAATATCAAATTTTACTTCCCGGGTATTTTGGTCCTTTTCAATTTAGACGGATAAAAATCTATTATTATATAACAGTTAATGTGAATTAGAAAAGAAAAATTAAAAATGAGAGTAAATAAGGGAATTTGAAAATTTTAAAAACAAATAAAGGAATGAATAAATTTTCGAGGCAAATAAGGAATTCTCTTAAGAAGGAAAAAAGTTCCAGCTGCTCCATGGACCAAATGAATGAATGGGCCAATTAAGCCGTCTGTACGGCCTGCTTCGTGGTCGATCGATTGTTCCCCTCCCTCGTCTTCCAGGTTCCCACACCTTCCTCTCTCTCTGACCTACACCTACCGCCGTCGCCGGAGATGGAGATCGACGCTCGCAAGAATTTCACGGCCGGCGACTGCAGCAGGTGAACTGGTTTTTTTACTCGATCCCGCGTTTGCGTACGAATCCATGATAGGTAGGAGTAACCTTTATCAATTGCTATATATAGCTTTGCGTGTTCGACAAATTCCTCTCGCTGTCACCATGTCTCGCCGGCTCCAGACATGAGGAATAACAAGCAGCTTCTTAGCTTTTGCCCTGAAAGGGACGTGGCTCGCATACGCAATGATCAAACGGGCCTAAGATTATTTCACGTCTGCGCGCCTGCTAGTTTATCGATCGTCTTGAACCCTAGCTAAGCGTGCTGCACTCTGATGATCGCCCGTTTCGTCGATCGTTCACGATGAAGACGACCTCTCTGTCCAGTGTAATCCTGCAGTTCCTTCTGTTTCCGGCCGGCGTGCTGCATCATTCCGGTCGATCGTCGGAATCGAAGCGGACATGGTTATCCAACTTCTAAAATTTCAGATCTATCCCTTCAAAAAAAAATAAAAAATTCAGATCTATAGCTCTCGGCAAATTTCCTCCGTGAAAGCGATGTGCGTGTGCCTGTCTAGACAGCATGCAACTTTGTTTCTCTTTATCAACTTTCATTGCAGCGAGATCTGTACAGTTCCGTACCTGTGCCACCACCTCTTCAAAACCTCCTAATGATTTCCTGTGTATTTTTCTTGCTTGCTACCTGACATGCTTCTCAAAAGTTACTGAATATGTGTGATCAGCTCGTCAACTAGAACTATTGGTATCTGGATAATAACCTATAATTGAATCTGGCTCCTCAGATTGCTCTCTCCTTAGTTTGAAGATGAAAGTACATAGCTCATGGCTACTCAAGTCTAGGTGACTGGCCTCTGATATTGTCACAACCTGAATTTTAGATCAAAATTTAAAAACTCGAAATCCCAAAATTTTTCTAACAAACACCCTAACAATTTTTCCTTCCCCTTCTCAACTCCTCTTTTCTCTCCTACTTCAAAAGATAAAATCTCACTTAAATTAAAACTTACCTCAACCGGAAACTTTTCAAAAATATTAAAAACATGAGAGTGACAACGTGCTTGATTTTATCCCTTCTTTATTTGGATTTTAGCTACCGAATTCCATTTGGCTTTATTTGAATTTTGAAGCAACCTATTCCAAATCAATAAACATTAAAACTCCAAATTCCAATTTCCACCCTTGGGCCGTATCCGCTCTTTTTTCCTTCTTCCTGGCCCAGCCCCACTCTTCTCCCGCACGGGCCATGGCCTCCTTTCCCTAGCCCGTGCCAATCTGACCCAAGCCAGCCCAGCTCAGAACGGCCTCCTTCTTCCACCTCCTCTCCAGCCTCGCCGCCTGGCACGGCGCAAGCGCCGACGCACGCCGCTGCGCGCCCTGCTCTACGATGTGCCTCACATGCAGCTTGCCCGAAGTGCCGCGTACCCGTCTCACTTGGACACGCACCCATCGATGCGCCGAGCTACAACAGGACCGCCGCGCCCCTCATCTGCCAAGCCGCCACGAACACCGTCGGCATTGAAGCCATTGCCGGCCTCGGCCCCACTGCAGCTTCCATGCGCCTCTATAAATAGCACCGCGCGGCCTCCACCGCACTCACCAAGACGCGACCATGCTGAATCGAAGGCCTGAGCCAGAGAATTCCGAGTTTTTCACATTCTCTGCCGCTTCGGTCGCCGCTGGAATTGCTCGCGCCGAGCCGTTCACAGAGACATCCTGCTTTGATCCCGAGCCGCGTCGAGCCGTTCCCTGCCGTAACTGTACCCCCTCACTGAGCACCGCCCCTGCAGCTCGCGCCGTCTCCGTCGCCAGCACAACACGGCGACTCTTCGACCGGTTCGAGCGCACCTTGAGGTTCAGGGAGTCATGCTGCTGCTCCTAGACTGCCTAGGTCCCCGCCCCGCCGTACTGCCAGCTTCTACACCGAGGGCCGTCACTCGTGAGCCGCCTCCTCCGTCGCCCGCCCGAACCACGACCTCCCGAGCCCTGAGAACCCTCTAGGTGAGTGTGACGTGAGCTCCTCGTGCTCTTGGTCCAAGATTCGTCGAAAACGGGCCACTGTAGCGTGCGAACGCCTTTTCCGGTGACACGCCGGCAGTGGCGCCGCCGTGAGCCCTGTCTCCGGCCGCCACCGAAGGCGCTGACCCGTCAGAGCTGCCTAGCGCCGTTCAATCGGCTACGAACAGACGAGATTAAAATGCATACAGGATTAAATCACAGCCGTCTGATCTGCCGTGGACACGTGAGATTAAAAGATAAGGCCCCCCTTGGCCGATTAAATCACCGCCGTCCGATTACAGATGCGCGGCCCAGATTAGATCTGGTTATTTAAAATCTGAGTCGCCCATTTGTAGATTAATGCTTCAGATTAGATCCAACTTATCTTAAAATCTCAACCGTCCGATTACATATGCACGGCCCAGATCGATCCACGTAAAACGTTGAAATACTTTTAAATCAGAACCGTATATCACACATCTAATGGTTCAGATCGCTCCATACCGCCGATCCATTTGAAAATGATACACGCACCCAAGGCCCACCTCTCGGTCACAGCAGGCAAAATGCTATGTACACACACTAACTTGCACACAGAAATATATTTCGCAACATTTTCCTTTGTAGAATAATTATGCCGATATAAATTAAATATCCTTTTTACATCTAAGCCCCTGCTGTCCTATCAGATTATATTTTAGCCTAGAAATCTTACACTCAGCCCTTGGACTATTTTATAAATACAAAATAAGTCTCTGCCAATTTACCCGCAGAACCTTATACTTGTCCATATTTATCGGTAGGCCTCTAGCCACTTTTTAACCAGCACAGAGAAGTCCCTGACGACTTTCTTTACAGATAGGTCTCTAGAACTAACTGACATCTTTAGAACGCTGTGTCTTTTAAACCGTAACTATGTTTTTAGTGATTCTTGTGCTCACGCGTTAGTATCGACGTGGGCTATCCTTTGAAATCAGTCTTAGGACCAGAACTCCACACATTCCCTACAGTTTAACCGAAATACAAATAGACCCTGATAATCGTTCGATAAATCAAAACCAATTCAATCGCTTCCATTCCGCCTCCACGTGGAAATCCAGTGAGAATTCCATAAACAACAAATCCAAATCCCACTTCCATCCTGTCGTAAACTTTCCCTTTTTGTTGAGTTTTATTGGGTTATTTATTTAATTTCCTTTAATTCTTTATTGGATTATTTTAGCTTGCTATTCATTTGTCATTTGGCTTTAATTAGTAGTTCTCATATAGTCATACTACACATAGGCTTGGGTCATAGTTAAGTCTGCATCGCACTTTATACTAGCACATTTTAGTATACGCACGGCTTGATAAAAATAGTAGTGCACTTATAAAATAAACTCAAGCGATTAGTAATAATTCATTAGAAACCAATTGTGCACATACTTATTAAGTAATTTATCTCTAGTAAATACGGGTTCATCCACTTATAACTAGATAAATATACTATAAATTTAGTGATCAACTATTAGCATATTTTTAGTACACGTGTAACTTGATGCATCTAGCAATGCACTAATTAAGATTAACTCATGTACTTAGTTGTAAATTATTAGATATCATTAGAAAGCAACTGCATGTTAAAAAATTTAGTAAATAATCTCTAATCACTGCTGGTCCATGCATGTTATAAACTAAATAAATATATCATACAATGAATAGAAATCAAATGTTAAAGTATAATATTAGCTAAATAGTACTACGCATATAATGACATGTCACATATTACATGCGCACATAGCACATGCCTTATGTGAGTTGATATTCGCATAAAGAGACGTGCTGTTCTTAAACCCTGTGTGGTTCACCATCACGATCACTCGACATTAAGTAAACGTAGCTAAGAATAGATCTAGCAGTTAATGGCTAATATGAGAAAAAATACCGTTAAATCAAATAGTGAGTCATTATTCACCCCTAGGCAATGTTTTAGCAAATTCATACCATAGCTAGTAGGCGCCCTCAATCTGCACTAACATGCTGTCATCATACAATACCACATATGCTAGTACAGTAGCCAGTTGTTAGCCGTAATTTAAATATTAGCTATGTAAATCAAATTAAATAGTTACGTGCTAATCACTGATAGGTTGCTGTACATTAGAAACTAAATAATTAATACATGACACACTGTTGTGTCTCATCCTACATTAGCATACACTAGTACGTGTGACACATTAGCCTTAATAGTATAATTGGTCGCTAATAATTAAGAGTAATGTGTATAGAAGTTGAGCAATAAATAATAATTAAGATTGGCCTGAATAGTTAGTTACAGAAGTAAAGCACTTAATTTGGTATCACAGTAGGGTTCATGCATTTTTATACTTAAATGAAGTATTAAAAGGCACACGTTTGCATCTTACCTATATTATAGTACAATAGTACACATATCACCAGTTAGCCTTACTTAGCGTAGCTACAAGAATAAAATCTAGTAATTAATCATTAGAAAGCACTGCACAGTAGAAAATTAAATGATTGATTGTTAGCCGATATAATGTTTATAGAAGAGGCAACGCATAAATGACAATACACTACACACATCTATAGTGAAGCCGCTCATAAGTGTGCTTCTGTGCATGTCTATATGTCGTCCCAACAACTTAGTTTAATAAATCATGTACACGTTATTGCTTATACCCATGCATATGCATGAGATTGTGCATGAGCCATGTGCCTTGAAACCATGTACAACACGCCATACACAAAGCATACCATGGGCACTTGCCTCATAGGAGTGCTTACCATAAGAGTGTTGGTGTCGCCTACGCTATAACATGTACACATAGGTAACACCTCCACTCATGCTAGTAGGTATATGCACTCTGCCCGTACAGCTCCCTTTGCATCAAACCTAGGAAACCTTTCACTGAACCTCAACCTAAATCAATAACTGATGCATCATGCATGATTTGCACTAGGTTTTTCTTACGGAGTTTAATTGGTTCTTACTCGAAGTTTGTTGGATCTTATTGACTCTTCTCGAGCTTTGTTTATTTTGTGATAGTTTTATTAGGCGTATTTTATTGCGTAGTTAACGTCGAGTTCGAAGAAGAGACAAGCTCAAGAGGAGCCAGAAGGACCGCTTGAGAAGAGAAGCACGAAGAATTGGATAGCAAGTGAGAGGTTGAAGACTAGGGTTTCGAAGAGAAGCTTGAGGATTCAAACTCTGAAGATTAGGAGTTTGCAGGCAAGCTCTAACCCCCCTCTTGACCATATTGAACCTATGTTTTGCGAATGCTCCCATAGTGCCTATCTATACTGCTATGCATGATATTTTGATTTAAAATATTGTGTTAGTTATAATCCTAATTGGTTGATTGATATATTGATATTAATGTCAGCTATTAGACATTAATACTAATTACCTTAATTATCCGTTGACGCCACCACCCTTGTTAACCATAGGAGTTCCGTCGTTAAATTCTTTTAACGAGCGGAAAGTTGCTTTGATATTACAATGCTTTGGAACCCCCTGTGATGCTTACGCATCACTACACTACTCACCAATATTTTATAAAATACGTTAAAATATGCTTGGTGGTGTGTGTAAAATAAAATGAGATGTGTGATAGAACAACTGGTGCTAGGTGAAGAATGGGTATTTTTGGTTGGGGGGTGAGGCTTGTGCTTTGTGCATGGTGATTGGAGAATCGTTATGTGTTTAGCTGTGTGCTTTGATAGGATCTACCTCTCATAGATAGCGCTCGCCCTGACCGCATAAGGACCGGTTCGTTAGCGCTCAGCTTAGTGATTACGTGCAACCACAGAACCTGTATATATTGGGTAGGACTTACCCTAACTTATTGACATCTATCGTATGCTCCACTTGTCTGCCAGTAGGGCACGGGGATCAAGAGTGGACACTCGAGAATGTATGTACCTGAGCGATTCGACTCTGAGAAAAAAAAAGTACACGGGCTCAGCATCTCTAAGCCTAGGAGGAAAATGAAGTACCAGAGAACTCAAGGAAAGTGATTACTTGAGTTTTAGCCTTTGGTTTGCTTCTCGAGGTGCACATACGGGGATATTCAGATAAGGTGGGGCTAGCGTTACGTTTCTCTCCTGCAAAGAGAGCATAGCCTGTGGATACAGTGTACAACCTCTGCATAGTGTAAAATCCTTCCGAAATGACCGTTGTCACGGTATTGACACACTATGTTTGACCACCCTACAATTAGTCTTCTATAATATCCTTGTTTGTGTGTGTGTGAGTGTAGATGCCCGTGATTTGGAAAAGAGTCTGGATTAGGTATTGGAGACCCTTCTAGTTAAAATTTGAAAACTGACGAGAATGAATTATTCTCTCGCAGGCCCACCCACTAAAATATGATAAGAAAATATTTTATCATCTCTGGTTTAAATTTTCTATCGTGAACCCTGCATAAAACTGGATTTTTGCAAAGCAACCCTATGTCTTTTTTCTTGCTACAACCAAATATGCATCCATATATATACCCATGCTTAGTGTTAAAGTTTGGTGAGTACCTTATGTACTCACCCGTTTGTATTTGTGGTTTTAGATAAAGAGAGCAGCGTAGAAGATGACGTGCTGGGTTTTCGTTCTGCTTCCCAAGTCTGTTTGTGGATTTGGGTCTTGATTTTCGCTGCTTGCTTCGCTTTTAGCTAGTCAACTGGTGTTGGATCATTAGAGATACTCACCGCGTTGTCGCTAAAAGTTCTGTCTCAGGTATTCTTTTTTTTATTTTGAAGTATGCTTTTGATATACATTCTGTTGTGTATATGCGTATCAGTTACTGATCCAGGGACTGATACATGTTGTATATAGTGCATCTTAGAAATGGGGTGTGACAGATATTAATTGCAAGAGGAAAAAAATCTCAAAATAAATAACATATTTTTCACAGTTGATAAAAATTGTACTGGAGTAACAATATTCAAGCTTTTAACTTTGGGTGAGGTTCGCGATGTTAGAGAACGGCGTTAGCCATCGTCTTGTGGTCATGTCTCATGACCACCTCTCCGAACATCTTGCACTTCAATTTTCCATCCTCGTGGCTGTATATGTATAAAATATTCAAATTTTTTAGTGCATAATGAAGATTTAACTGTAAATATGTCATGGTGATATGTAAGCATTCGACCGTGACGATCAATGATCAGTTATGTAATTTTACTCTGATCTTAAAAATGCACTGCTGCAGGATTCCTTAGTTTTTTATAGTTAGTAAACAACATGTTTGTATCGACTTAATTATTATTTGTGCAGCAGTTATTGAAACTCTTATTATAGCTATGCTGAAGTAGATAAATGACATTAGTCCATATGGTGAGATCTAAAATTAAATGAAGAACTAATCGGATTGACACATGAATAAAAATTGTGGCAGCCCCTCTCTGGTAGAGCTGCAAACCACCGGATACCGCTTTATGTAGATAATGTTGCTATCTTCATTCGGCTAGTAGAAGAACTACAAGTGACAAATTTTATTCTTGATTGTTTTGGTGAAGCTTCTGGACTCAAAGCTAATATATAAAAAAGTAGTATTGTTCCAGTTCGATGTGAGGGTGTATCTCTACAGGTCATACAAAGCTCATTGGCGTGCCCAACTCAAGGATTTCCTTGCATTTATCTTGGTCAGAAAAATGAATGGATGCCATGGATAGAAAAAATAGCCGACAAGCTTCCTGGATGGAAAGCAAGCTTCATAAACTTGGCAGGCAGGATATCATTGGTTTGGTCGGTGTTATCTGCCATGCCAATACATCTTTTGTTGGCAATCAATGTTCCGAAATGGGTGATCAAAGCAGTAAACAAAATAAGAACAGGATTCCTGTGGAAAGAAAGAAAGAAAGGATGTGAATGGTGGGAGCTGTCTGGTAGCATGGGAGAAGATTCAGAGGCCTCTTATTCAAGGACGTCTAGGAATTTTGAACTTGGAAATAATGGGATGGGCTTTACAAATGAAATGGTTATGGACCAAAAAAAAAAAAACAGCACTAGATCGGCCTTGGATAGGCTTGGAATCCCAGTACACCCTTATGCTCAAGCTATGTTTGCCATCTCTATAATAACAAAAGTAAGAAATGGGAGAAACACCCTTTTTGGTCAGATAAATGTCTTCATGGGCAGATAATATTTGGTTTAGCTCCTGAGGTTGTTGCACTTGTCCCTAAGAGAGTGATTAAAATCAGAACTGTGGAGCATGCTTTTGAAAATAACAAATGGGTAAGTAACATCAAAGTAGGTTTATCAACGATTGGTTTGGCTGAATACCTGCAACAATGGGATAAGGTTCAGAATTTCACTTTATGAGAAGGGGATGATCACCATTGCTGGAGACATGACAGCTCTGGTAATTTTTCATCCAAATCAGCTTGCAATCTTTTCTTCCATGGATTGACTCCATTTGAACCTAGGCGTCGGCTGTGGAAAACATGGGCTCCTAAATGCAAGACCTTCCTATGGCTGGCAAAAAAAATAAGATAAATGTTGGACTACTGCTGATTAACTTATAAAAAAAAGGATTGCCACACCAAGCTAAATATGTTTTATGTGATCAAGAAGATAAGAAAATTCAGCGCACATTTTGGTTGAATGTGTCTTCGCAAGAGAATTCTGGTATATCCTCCTGCCATATTTTGATCTGCAGCGCATTGCACTGAACAATAATGTCGAGATCTTTGCATTTTGGTGGAGAAAAGCCAGTAGATGAGTTGCTACAATAAAAGAAAAGGTTTCAACACTAGTAATTCTTGGTGCCTGGTCCTTCTGGAAACATAGAAATGAAGGAGCGTTTGATAGTAAAACACCATCAGCCCAAGATGTTTTGAATAACTTGAGGCTTGAAGCACAGCTCTGGACCTTTACAGGAGCATGTAAGCTTAAAGAGCTGGGACGAGGTCGGTTGCTAGAGCAAATCTAAGCATCCTTTTTTGAGGTTATCCTTTACCATGGTACTTAGTTTTTTCTTTCAAATTTTTTATCTGACCCCTATTGTCTTGGTCCCGGCTTGAGGGGTCCATGTACAGATCCAATTTTTCTTCCCTTATTACAAAGATACGCAGCTCTTCTACATATTCGATAATAAAAAAATTGGATTGACACGCGTGGTGAGAAAGTAAGAAGGATTTTTATTGTCCCCGCTTGAAACCTTGGTCATACAAAAGAGATAAGCACAAGAGCATTCTTAGAAGAATTGGTTCATATGTAATAAGAAACTAAATAAAACTAAAAAAATCAAAACCCACTAGTCACTTTGCAATTTATATTTAATGGGCCCAATATGGGCCAAATTCGAGTAAGGTAATGGCCTTCTTCTAATGACAAGCCCAATCGATTATATTTTTTTTCTTTCTGTTTTTGTCGCATTACTTTTTACTTCCTCACCAACTCATTTTTTACTGCCGTGCCGTTATAAATATCAGCGTCTTCGTCGCCCCAATACCTCAGCTTAGAAATTCATGAGCGGCGCTTAATATACGGAACCATAGATCTGTGATAGCTAGCCATTGCTCCTTCTTTGCTACCATGGTCTCAAGAAATCATTATGAGAGGCGCGCTAAATCTGAAGCGCGTGTAGCTATTGCTATCAACGCAATGCTTGGGCACCGTGGAAGGTACAGGTAGGAAGCAATCAAATCTCGCCCAAAAACAACTATGTTTCCTTGTAGATCTATGATTTATGCTTGATGTGGAAGGTTTTCGGCTTTGTTTCCTTCTAGATCTACGTTTTGAGAAAGTTTTAGTGGATGATTCCAAAGCTCAGGAGTTGAAGTAGATCTTCATTCTTCATTTGTTTTTTTTTTTGAAATTATGATAGAAAGTTTGATGTTTCCTTTTAGATCTAGGATTTGGTTTTGAGGCCAAAAAGCAACTATGTTTCCTTGTAGATCTACGATTTATGCTTGAGGTGGAAAGTTTGCGGCTCTGTTTCCTTTTAGATCTAGGTTTGAGATATAAAGTTTTAGTCGATGATTCCAACGCTTGAGAGTCCAAGTAGATCTTCATTCCCCATTTGATTTTTTTTTTTGAAAATTATGATAGAAAGTTTTATATTTCCTTCTAGATCTAGGATTTGGTTTTGAGGCCCTAAAACAACTATGTTTCCTTATAGATCTATGATTTATGCTGGAGGTGGAAAGGTTACGGCTTTGTTTCCTTCTAATCTAGTTTTGAGATATAAAGTTTTAGTCATGATTCCATAGCTTGGGAGTCAAAGTAGATTTTCATTCTAGATCTAGATCTAGTATTTAGATTTGAGGTAACAAATTTTTAGTTGGTGATTATTCTAAACATGGGAGTTGAAGTACTGATCTCCATCCGATATTTTAAAAAGTTTTGATAAAAATTTGATGTTTCTTAAAAAGTTTGATGTTTATTTTTATATCTAGAGTTTAGGTTTTAAATAAAAACTTTTAACACAATGATTTTAAAGTCTATGAGTCGACTTTATATGCAAATTGAAGTTTTAAAAGTTTTAGCAGAAGGTTGTCATTCTGTGCTAGATGGTTTGGGTACATAGTTTGGGGAACTGTGGGTACACAGTTTTTTGTTCTGTGTTAGATGGTATGGGCGCACAGTTTTCCTGCAGCCCTTCTTTTGTTTCCTTTTTTTTGGGAATTTTATTTACTTGAGAAAGAGAGAAAAAAACCGTACAAGCTACACGGCTACAGCCGCCCACAGCCTGCGTCATGTTCAAATCAAAAACATGGGCCCATCCCAAAACACCGCGTGGTGCTCGTGTTCCCCCTCTTCGCCCTATTTGCGTCCAGCTCACCACCCCCTTGCCATCCATCACTCCTAGCCGTTGCCGGAGCACTCTCTTTACTCCCAAACGCTGCCGCCTGCAACCGTCCCGCTCGATCGCCACCGTTCCCATCCTCGCTTCTGATGTTGACAAAGTGAACCGTTTGTTCCTGCACAGGACCGGAGGTGCTCCTCCACGGTGAGGATGTCTCTCCCTCCCCGCGACGCCGGGTACACCTGCCGTCCTAGATTTTCCGTGCTGAATTACAGCTCCATTGTTTTGCTCTGGTACTGCAGACCGGCTGCGACCTGCAAGGTTTCGGAACGTTTGGTGATGTTTCATGGTTTTAGAGGCTAGACAGCTAGGAGAGAATCGTTGGCGTATTGATCGTCAGAGTCGTGTTTGCTGCGCATCGTAATTATGTGTTTTAGTCTGGTAGGTCGTGTTAATGATCGATCGCCATTTTGGAATGTTTGGCGATGTTCATCGATAGGCAGTGAAAAATGCCCTAATATATGATAGATCGCCATTTCTGGGAGGGTTAGTAGCTGTAGGATGGCTGATTTCTGAACGCCATCAAGTTATACTACTTGAATGCCATGCTTGTGCTTGTCCTTCTGGTTCTGGTTCTCCAAGTGGTTCTGGTTCTCCAAGTGTCAAAGATGATGAGAAACATCATGTTCTTTCGTTTTTTTTCATTGTGAGTTGTGCTTGTTTGCAGGAATGTTGGCTCTAGGCATCCTGAGCCTTCTCAACACCAGATCGGCCTTGAGCCACCAAGGGCTACATTATCTCCAGCTGAGGAGGTTATTGCTGAGGAGAATTTTGCCTCCTTGTACACAAGGCCTACTGAGCTGTACAATATTATTCAATGGCGATCCGTAAAAAATGTAAAAGTTCATCCTACATGTCTATTTCTAACTCCACTTACATGTTCATGCCTACTTGCCAGTAACCATTTTCTGTACGTAGTTGCTTCAGGATAACAATTGTGCTTTTTTCCTATTTTGCAGCCCCTTTTTATGCAAAGATCCCTTCGTTACCAGAAAGATGCGAGGAGGATGAAAAGGTTTGATCCTTTGATTGTCTGGCTGACTAGCTCTGCATTTATTGTTTTAAATTCATCTGGGCACATTGATGACTAGTTTGCTACTCTATACTCGATGCATGTCATGGTGAAGGACCAGCCATGCTTGCACACAGGATCAATCCATGAATTAGTTGCTAGCAGTAGTAATGGGTTATGACCGAAGCAACTATTATGAGTTTGTTATTATTGCTAACAGTAATTATTTATATGTGGCTGTTCATAACTTTTACGTTGTAACCGGTGAAACTTTTAGGCCGTAACACCACTGGCGGCATATAAAAGGCAGATTCTTTTTTTTTTCTCGAACAGCACAGGGAACTGCGCGTCATTTAATTAATAGGAGGGTAAAAACAGGTTGAAGGTGTGAAACTCCTCTGCAGTAAAAACACAAACAAAAACAAAACAAAAGATTACAAAGCCAAGGACGAACATCAACGACCAACTGGGACAAGAGCTCCTTGAGGCCCTTAGCTCTCGCTAGACACCAAACATGGCTTTCTTCGGAAACGTTCCAAGACATTTTGACCAAATTTGGAGAAGCGCCGTTGAAAACATAGTCACATCTATGCTTCCATAATTCCCAAGCAACTAAAGCCACCAAAGAGTTGAATCCTTTTTTAAGTTCCTTCGGAATTGCCTTGCTTGCCCACAACCACCAGCTTGAGAACTGTTTTTGGGGGGGGCGGGGGGGGGGGGGGGGGGGCAACTGCTGAAAGATCGACCATCTGTAGGACAGACCACCAAACCTGTTTTGCAAAGAAACATGAAACCAGAATGTGGTTGATAGTTTCCTCAGCTTGGGCACAGAACAATCAGGCAGCCGGGTGGTCCATCCCTCTTTTTGCTAAGCGATCTGCAGTCCAATACCTTTGGAGTTTAGCCAACCATAAGAAAAATCTGCAATGCAATGGAGCCCAAGTTTTCCAAGTGCGTCTCCATGGCGCAAAACGAATAGCACCAGTGAAAAAGGACTCATAAGCTGATTTTCTAGTGTAGACACCGGTGTTTGAAAGCTTCCAGATATGCCGGTCTTCAATTCCTTGCTGCAAAACCAGTCCATCAACTAAATGCCAAACTTGAAGGTATTTAGTATGGCCTGAACAGAGAGAGATCCACTGATGCCCAACACCCATGCCCGGTTGGTAAGCGCCTGCGCCACCGTCCTAGCTCTTTTAACTCTTGGAGAAATGAGCCTCAAAAGAGCAGGGGCCAGTTCGCAAATTTTCTTGCCATCCAGACATCGATCTAACCAAAATTTGGTGGATACTCCATTTCCGACCTTCAAGCGCACTGACAAATCAAACATAGCACAAGCACACTGAGGTACTTGAACTTCTAGTCCTGCCCAAGGTCGGTTAATGTCAGTTTTCTCCATCCATAACCACCTAATTCAAAGGGAACAACCCAGCACCTCCAAATTGTGCACACCAAGTCCTCCATAATGTAGTGGTCGTTGTACTCGCTGCCAGGAAATGAGACAACTACCACCGTTCACTTTAGATTTTCCTTTCCAAAGAAATCCTCTCCGGATTTTGCCAATAGCCTTGATAGACCACTTTGGCAGATCAAGCACAATCATATGGTAAACTGGGGCTGCCGTGAGCACAACCTTGACCATAGTAAGACTTCCCGCCTTGTTCATCATGGAGGCCTTCCATCCCGGCACGTAATCTGCTATCTTGTTGATGAGTGGTAATAAATCCACGTTAGAAGGTTTCCTGATTGAGAGAGGAAGACCCAAATAAGTACAAGGAAATTCCTTCAAAACACATGGCAGCCAGCTTGAGATCAACGTCAAGTCCTCATCTTGACATTGTATAGGAGTCACTGAACATTTCTCCATGTTAGTATGCAGTCCAGAAGTATTTCCAAAGGCTTGAAGGATCTGTTTAGTAAGATCCAAATCTGAGGCAGATGGTCTGAGAAACATCACCACATCATCCGCATAAAAGAAAATGTGATGTCTGACCTGAGGGTCAGCCAAAGGCTGAAACAAATTGTCACTGCAAGCCTTGATAATTAAAGAATTTAGCACATCCATGGCCAAGATGAATAAAATTGGAGAAAGGGGATCGCCTTGCCGTAGGCCACGCTGATGTGGAATCACTTGCCCTGGAATCCCATTGAACAGCACTTGAGTAGAAGCCGTTGCCCAAAGGCCACATAATAAATTACACCATTTGCGACCAAAACCAAGGCGTTGCAGCACTTCCAGCAAGAACGGCCATAAAACTGTGTCAAAAGCTTTTGAAGTATCTATCTTGAGCAGAATGTGAGGCACTCTCTTCCTATGGAGACTCCGGGCTGTTTGCTGGACCAGCAAGAAATTGTCATGAATGCATCTTTTCTGGACAAAAGCACTTTGATTAGGCGAGAGAAGACTAGCAAGCTTAGGAGCCAGCCATTTGCAAGAAGTTTAGCCAACAACTTCGCAAAATTGTGAATCAAGCTAATGGGCCGATAGTCCTTTACTTCCAACGCCTCTGCCTTCTTGGGCAGCAAGGTGACAAAAGCTGAGTTTAACAGTTTTAACTTTAGTAAATGGCCACTATGCAAGTGTTGCAAAGCCCCCAGAATGTCAGATTTTATAATGGGCCAGCAGGACTTATAGAAACGCCCGGTGAAGCCGTCCAGACCAGGTGCTTTGTCAAGGGGCATGCCCCGTATTGTTGCCCACACCTCATCTTTCGGAGAAACCATAATCAAGGTCCTGAAGATCGTGATGATGAGAATGGAATGCAGCAAGGTCCAAAGAGATGTCCTGCTGTTCCAAGGAGATTAGCATAAAATTCATCCGCTGCCTTTTGTTTGTCATCATGTGTCATGACAATCTGGTCCTCGACCTTTAATTTGGTCACAAAATTCTTCTGCTTGCGATATCTTGCTTGTTGGTGGAAGATTCTAGAATAGACCGAAATTATTATGCACCGTCCATTTATTATTGCTTCTATATGTAATCTGAATTGCTACTAGTTTGCTGAATGCCATGCAGTTCAAATTCTTCTCCGTGTCTTATTTTCCTCTATGAACTGATCTTCATTCCACTTCATGTCATATATCATTTCTATACATGATGTTTTTTTGTCCATACCAATGCAGGATTGAGATAACTCTATCACTTTCTGGAAGTACAAATACCGAATTGCATGCGCGGAGTATTTTTCCTCTTTATGTTCTGTTAGCTCGGCCTACAAGTAATGTTGCACTTGATGGTGTAAGTTTAGCCTTCTTTAGTTTATGAAACTGAGTGGTGAGCTTTTATTTCATCTGCCAAATGATAATGATATTATTTATTATGTTAATTTGCAGCATTCTCCAATATATCGGTTCAGTAGGATTTGTTTACTTACTGCATTCAATAAATCTGAAAACAAAACCAATTCTGAAGCCATTTTAATCATTCCCGATGTGGAGAATCTGTCAACCTCCCGTTCTCAAAACCTCGACATTATCCTTATCAGTAGCGGTACAATGCCTATCATATACACATGTTTTTTTTTGGGTTAATTAGTTCCATGCCATTATAATTCTGATGGTTTGGAAACTTACCATTAAAGTTTTTGAATAGGCCTGGTGCCATTATAATTTTGACAAAGTTGAAAATATGCCATTATACTGTAGCACATAGAAGACCAGTGTGGCTGTTTTTGGCGTCGTGATTAGCCGGAGTATAGTCGTCGACATTGGGGTCGCGAGGTTCTGAGAAACGACGGCAGCAAATCTTCAAATCCCTGCACGAAGGGGTTGGTTGATGAGTCCAGGAGAGACATCATAATGTCAAAGTGCTACAACAGAGGAAATCAAAGAAAGCTCACTAGAAGTTCGTTGGATTTCACTGAATATCGACAATGGCTCCAAAAATCGATTTGCGTTAAAACTCCAAATCGAAAGCTTCTACGGCAGCGTTAGCCCGAGGTCTCAGGGACTAGCAACAGGGCGGCACGCATGAGAGCCATAGTGTGATAAGGTGGTGTGAGTGTCTGCCAAACACAACAGCTCAAGCGAGCAGCACGAAGGAAGAAAAAACAGGGGGAAAATTGACATACAGAAATACGCCCATCTACAACTGGGCCCAATACGCTTTAAATCATATAAAATGGTATCCTTTCAACTTTGTCAAAATAATAATGGCATCAAGCCTATTAGGGAAAGTTTAGTGGTATGTTTCTAACCCATGAAAATTACAATGCCATGGAACTAATTAACTCTTGTTTCTTTTTTTTTTTTACTTTTCTGTGTTATCGTTAAATTATTTTATTTATTCCTAAAGGGCATGTTGGACAAACTATTTGTGAAGATAACTGCCTTGGAAACCATGCCGATCGCTCTTCTCTTCAAAGTAAGTTCAATTTCTTAGAGTACGCAACCAATTTCAATTTGTTTCCATATCCTCAGTTGGGTCCTTGAACTTCTTACAAAGCGGTGTCATGAGGATGTCCATGTGCATTGTTACTGCTTTTGGAAGATCTTGTTCAAAGTGTTGTATTTAAAATCTATTTATTAAGCATGGAGGCTGATTAATGGAAATTCATCTTTCTATTGAATGGACCAGGGATGGTCCTTTTCTTTCTTTTCTTTTCCTTGAATGCGTAGCTGCAAGTCTGAAGTCATTCCATTCAATATTTATTTTTCTTTCATTTTTAACAGAGATTGGAGGAAAATGCTCCTGGGGTAAGATACCGATTAATTTCCTTGCTTCGTCTTTGAAGAATTGTGTTAGTTTGAGTTTGGGACAAAAAGCCGAGTTGGATTCTGCAGTAACTATGAGTCCCAGCTTCTTAGAGGTATGTGAAATTTATTTCCTGATTGTGGCCTAGTACTTTGAATTCATTGTTCTTAAGCATGTGCTTTAATTTCACATTCGTATTTCTTGGCATTTTAATTAGTTTGCTGGTTAGACTGATAGTAGCATGAATTATTTCAGGCTAAAAAAATGTCCACCTTTACTTTGGATTTTTACAATTTACTCCCATAATAGTCCACCTTTACATTATGTGAAAAGGCTGTTTTTGCTTTCGCATTTGATGTAAATTTATATTTCTAAATAAAGTACAAGTTAATATTTAAATTTCTTTTTGCATACAAATTCTCTAGCATGCACAATTTTTTTGGTGCGTTACGACCTAAAGTTGTCAACATATTAGTACAAATTGTCAGAATTTAAAATAGGTTTGACATACTGGCAATTTTATGCTAACTTAGAAGAACACACAATATGTTTTCTCTTGAGGGAATATACAATAGGGGAACCTCTCCTGGGGTAGATATATTATTAGGAAAAGAACATGTAATATGTTACTGAAACTAAATAGGGTGAGTTGAAATTATCTGTTTAGTCAAGTTACGATTGTTCTGTAGCAGCCTCCTTGCTATGGTTCCCATGTTTCCTGCATTTTGCTGTACTCTTCGTGCTGTAAATGTAAAGAAATTTGCTTACTTACCTTATTTGCCCTTTTTTTTGTTTTTCATGCAGTCAAAATTTCTTGAGCATGACAATTGCTTGACATTTTGCTCTCATAAAGTTGATGCTTCGGTAAGATGTTTATTTCTTTCTTTCATGCTTTGTTTTTTTTCTTCCAAATTTATGTGTTAAAAATAGAATGGATTTATTGCTTAGGTGTCTGTGTTGCCCATATCACTCATGTTACAAATGCATTTTTTTTGGTCTAAGTAGTTTAGCCAACAGACAGATACCTCCTAACCCATTTTTTATTGATGCAAGTAAAGCCAGTCTATTGAGTGAAAATGATACTTTCACTGCCACTTAACTTTATGTTATGCCCCAATTAACGGTCAAAATCATTGAAAAAGTCTTTACATCTTTCAACTCTAATGAAGCAAACTTCCGTCCATATTCCAAATTGAGATTATTAACCTCTATTGTTGCAGGGTTCATATCAGGTACAAGTATCCATCTCCGCACAAAAGGTTGGTGCAAGAGCCATGTCTCTTTCCCGTTATAGTGATGTTCCATCTTCAGCATTATCACATGCAATAAGGTAAGAAATAGCCCATTTTTTATAATTAATAACTTCTTATGTACTATGCTGCATGTTCATTACTTCATGGAATATTTACTGAGATTGATTTGTTCCCTAGCAAATTGTTTCTCAATCTGATTGTTGACTGCAGTACCAAGGGATGGTATGGTTCCATATATGATTTTACATCTTTTTGTAATACCTATGAGGTCAAGGATTTGAATCTGAAAACTGCCTCCTGCAGAAATGTAGGAAAGGCTGCGTACAAAAGAACCAAAGTGGATGGAACCTTCTCTAGACTCTGCAAGAGGGAGCTATGTGCACTGGGCTGTCCCTTTTCCATAATATATATGTGCTTTTATGCCTCAAATGTTACTCTTACTAAAACAAGGCATTCCATCAAACATTCATTAGTTATCTAAAATAGCAAGTAATTAATCTCCTTTTCTAGTATCATTTGCACTGAAAATTCTGAATTTTGAGTTAAGAACTCAAGATTTGAGTTAGTATTTTGGATTAAACACTTCACTAGTTAAGGAGTCTTCACCCTGTTATACTGAATATTTGAATTTCATGATCTGAATATGAAAAGTTTGAATATTGATTGGGTATTTTTTTTTAAAAAAAGGAAAAACTCTAGGTAAGACCTCAGAGGTTGAGAAAAAACCCCGAACCTTTACCGCACCCTTATACAGCGGCAGCATAGCCTGTATTAGAATGACCAACAACCTGGGTTGGACCTTAGACCTGTCCTATGCTTTGGTGTGGTGTGGGATGGATGATGGTTTTTTTTTTAACCTCAGATTTAACTCCGCTCCAATAGATAGTCAAACCGAGGACCTGAGGAGCGCTACTAGAACCAACTAACCAACTTAAATAGAGACCCGTTCGCAGCTGAGAAATTTTAAACTAGCTTACGTTGCATATTGAGTTTAAAGTATCTTTTTAGGAACTAAGAAAATGTTAGATATTTATTTGACTTCTTAAATGCTCATTGGATTCATGCCCTCGTCAATGTACTTTAGGAAGTTTGGATTAAAAATATCCATTTGTATGTGGACTTGAGGGTTTGGTATTGTGAATGGTGATGATGCGAAGCTCATCATACCTATCCTGCATTTAGTTTCCTGAGTAGGTAGGTTTACACATATACATTGGTTGGAGCATCACCTTGTGATGTTTCGTAAAACGATACTATGATCAATATTTTGTTCCGCCTTTTGCTTTCTACCTGATCAAATTCATTGCTCCTTGTGTATCCAAATTCACATCTGATGGATCTGTTTCAACAGTTTAAGAGATGGCAAAGTGTTTTTTAATTACAAGTACTACAATAATACGATGCAAAAGACTGAAGGTACTCTCTCTCTCTCTCTCTCTCTCTCTCTCTCTCTCTCTCTCTCTCACACACACACACACACACACACACACATGCATGCACACGTGTACATAGCCACCACTTCGTTGTTCTTTATTTGAAAAAGGGAAAATGGAAATCAAATATTTGCTAGCATCGATCTGGCTGTGCACTCTAATTCTCTATAATGTGTAAGGTGTTAGCCTATGAGCAAGGCTGCTGGGTGCTGGTGATGTGAATAAAATGCTTAAAGTTATTCATTAGTCCAATATTTCTCTGTTTCTTATGTGATTCCCTAATCCCTTCCTACCAGTCACCGAAGATTTTTCTTGCCCATTTTGCTTGGTGCTGTGTGGAAGCTTCGAGGTAAAACTTGTATCAAAGTTTCTTTTTTTATTGTGTATATACAGACGTCACTTATTGCTACTGTGTGCTGGTCATGAGAGATCAGATACATTCTTGCCTTCTGTGTTCATGTTAGAATTTATTTTCTTTAGTCATTGCATATATTTTGTAGTCCTCTTGTTGTAAGGCCGTTAGATTTTGTTATATTTGTTTTGTGTACTCTCAGGCTTTATATTAGATTATATTGATTAATTCAATTATTTTGTCATATTAGGGTCTGAGATGTCACATGAACACATCGCATGACATATTCCACTTTGAGTTTCGGGTTGGTAACCTTCTGAGCCTCTATTGCTAAATCAATTTCGATCCTCAGTATAATTTTGTTTTCTTATGCAACACAGGTATGTGAAAAATTCCAGGCTCTTAATGTAAGTCTGAGGACTGATGTCTGGGACCCTGAGGTAAATTAGCAGAAGAGATAAGACTTTAAGCCTCTTTTCCTGTTACATATGAATTGTATGATGACCGAGTTGAAGAGGGCACCTAGCTTTATTTAACATCACATGTCCCTCACAGCAGTGTTCATAGTTTTTTTATTTTATTTTCTGAGTATGGAAGTCAATGGTGCACAGGCATTAACTATTAGAGAGAATTTCTTATTTGGGCTCTAAAAAAGTCACGGCTTCCTTTCTTAGCCCTCTTTGCTTTAAACTTTTTTATATGGCCAAAAATCCATTTTAGGTTCCTAATTTGACCCTTCCGTTAGTTTTGACCCTAACGGTGTTAAATGAGGCACAAAATGACTATTTTACCCCTAATTTTGTAGTTGTTTCATTTTGAGCCTAATTTTTTCCTATTTTACATGGTTTGATAATATCATATTTACAAATTTTGGTATGTAGTAGTACACATAAATTTTAAAATATTTTGTAAAATTATTATATTATCAAACAATGAAAAAAGATAAATAATACTCAAAATAAAATAAATACAACCTAGAGGTAAAATGGTCATTTCATCGTTCACTTAACACTGTAAGGAGGTGAAATTGACGGAAGGACCAAATAAAAAATACAAAATGATTTTTTGGCCATATAGGGAAGTTCGGGCCAAATAAGAAATTATCTCTAACTATTATGTCACGCTGAAAAATCAAACCATTGGTCCCACGAAGTTGTTTCAACGGCATGCAGTGTACCTTGCTGACTTTTTATGTTGATAATATTTTATATGCGTAGCATAGGAACATGCATTTAATATTTCTTGAAACTGAAGAACACATGAGTATTAGTAACTACTGACATCATGTTTTTTCAGTGTGTGGCAGCTGGTGTTAATCCACGGAATCAAATATTTTCATACAGGTATGCCCCTCATTTTTCTTAATTGTTTTCATAACATCGTTTCTATTTTAGTTTTATTGCCTAATTGTTTTTCTTCAGCTCAAAATTAAAAGGGCGTAGACGATTGAAAGCTACAGCTGAAAAAATCCAGCCTGAACATTCACAATTTACGGCATTAGGGTCGCATGAAGATGTCCAGGTTGCATCTGAAGATGATTATGTTCAAGGGGAGAACGGTATGCTCTCATCTAGTGATTTTCAGACTGTTGTATCTGCAGTTGTTCTCGAAAGGCTTGTCCCATAAATGAAATCTATTTCTGTTGCAGAAATTCTGAAATTACCCAGTTCTCCCTCCTTATCTTATTGGTTCTATATGAATACACTAATACTATGATGTTAAAATTGAAAATGTTTCACCATTCTGTTGTCTCCTTTTTACATTCAGTTCGATAAAGTTCTTCGTTGCCACTAACGTTGCTCTCCACTGCCCCCCCCCCCCCCCTCCTGGGCTTTGCGTCAAGCTCTACCACTGTTCATTGCAATATAACACAGTGAATAAAAGCCTTTTCTTATTGCTATTTGCACTGCATTCTAGTCTTCTTGGTGCAGTGAAATTTAATCCTTCAATTTTTTGGATAGTTCTAAACAAAATGGCTGTTTCTGATTTGCGATTATCATCGTAACTCCATGCTATGGAACACCTGCATTATTGCCCACTCCATTATTTTTCAGGGTCCTATTCCTTTTCTTCCCTCTTTTTCTTACCCAGATAATACAAACTTTCAGGGACCTCTGTAGCACATTCTTCAATAGGTCCTGCTCACTCCTTACATGGTAGGAGCAGTCTTTCACAACCAACAGTACTACAGTTTGGGAAGACAAGGAAGCTATCTGCTGAACAAGCTGACCCCAGAAAGTAGTCCCTGTTTATGTTCTCAATACCGTGTTATCCATTGAAGTATTGGTTTTTCTATTGGAATGTGTATAACTTATGTTTATTTGTATTTATATAACCTGGCAGCCGACAGCTCCTGCAGAAACGACAGTTTTTCCATTCGCAAACGGCACAGGTGAATAAAAACTGTTCAACTCTTTCTTTTTATCTTTTGTGCATGTTTTCTCACACTTGCAGCAGAATCAGAATCTGTGTATTCAGTTTTGTTTTACTGTATTATACTATTTTATCGTTCCTGCCTGATTCCATCAGCCAATTGATATTGCACTATGCATCCATGTACTGCACTATTTAACATCCAAGCTTCCACTAAAATGATTCACTAAAAGTCTACATTAATTTGGAACTTTCACATTCACTCATAAAGATACTTTAAATTGCATGGAAAGTATGTCATTAGTGGCGTAGGACCACTAGGGCCATGGCCCTACTCGCGCCTGAAAAATTAACCCCCTCAATCGGTATTAGTAGTTGCTGCTTCCTGTAATTGATTTGGTATTATGTTGTCACACCCGGTTTTATTGTTAAAACCGAATGACTTTTTATGTATGTTCAAGAATAAGTTTCATATATAAAGTGACTTCATAAATGGTAAAACAGAACAAAAATAGACTAAGAGTCTTATCAAATTACAAACCAAACAGCGGAAACGAAAACGAAAGCTTCTGGGCTCCACAGGCAGTTGATCGAATAGCTCGCCTAGATATCGGCTCTAGGGTCTTCAAAGTTCTCCCAAGATTCTCCCTCTACTGAGCAGTAATTATAAAGGCAAGGTTGAGTACGGATGTACTCAGCAAGTGTGGGAAGCATATGATATATGGCAATTATCAAGGAACAGGCAATATAGGTTTTAATTGCATAAAAGCACACATTAGAGACACACAATTCCTATTAAGCACCTAATTACTAAGTGAAAGATATCGCACCTATGAATCGTAGAATAAGTAATAGAATCGAATCACAGTCTCCCAATGTGATTCACCCATCTAAACCAATACCAATACCAATACCATTACTAATTCCTGCTAATCATGTGAGGGTCCATGCAATGCTCGTGAACGTGAGCACGGCTGTCAAGACAGTTTTACACTCTGTAGAGGTTGTACAAATTTCCTCACGAGTAGTGATTTCGTCCCCTGTAGCCAGGTGACTAAAAAGAATCTTCATTATGCATGTGCCGTCGCACTCGCACACTTCCTTTGGTGTAAGGGCCAATAGATCACTACAAGGCTTTTCTATGACTTCTGCCAGCTTGTACGTGCCCACCAAGGTTTCACCCGTCGGGCACTAACCGAAACCCGAGAGGCCCCCTCTTGTGCCGAATGGTTCCCGGAAGTAACCCTCCCTTCCCCACACATCTCGCTCCAGGCGGATCTAGGTGTAACCCGCTTTCCTCGCTCCACCAGCTGGCACGCACAGAACTGGATTTCATCACTTACTACGCCAGGCCGCGCCCATTCTTGGCATCGTGGCTATACAGGACACATGGATGGTCGCTCCACGAACCGGTCCTTAGATTTGGAGAAGATAACTTACCAAGGAGCCCTGCACACAGTCCTACACCAACCATATCGCCCAAATCATCCCTATACAAGTTGCTATTAATCTCCTATTAATCCTCGTGAAGCATGTATAATGATCAACTTAAATACACCCAACCCGACAGTAGCAATCTAAGCATGTGATCTATCCAACAGTAAGGTAAATTAAAGCGACAAGGCATAATGTAGAAAACAAAAAGAATTTCTACTAATAGGTACGCAGTTAATTTGACACAGGCATGCAAACTACAAGATAGACGTTTTGAAAATAGGCACAAGATGGTCAAGGACACTTGCCTTGCTGCTTTTGGGAGTAAAAGTCGGCAGTCTCGAACTCTTGTTGCTAGAAGTCTTCGACGAACTGCAGTTCTGGGACGAAGTCACCTAACGCACAAGAACACAAACAATCAAACAATTACAACAAAACAGAACAAAATCAGTATGATGATGTCATGAATGTATAGGTTATTTTGTTACGATTGTTTTGGTATATTATTTGCTGAAATCAGAGTTACGGATCAAAAGTTATGACATTTACAAGGTTCAGGGGCTAATCTGTAATTTATAAAATTATTGAAGGACTAAATTGTAATTACTAAAAAGTTCAAAGGCTAAAATGTAAATTTGTCATTTCGGCAGAGACTAATTTGTAATTAAAATTAAGTGTAGGGCTTTTCTGTAAAAGTGTCATAATTAATTATTAATTAACTATTAATTAATTACTATTTAATCAATTGTTAAATAAATATTTTAATTATTTTCCAGATTATTAATTATATAATTATTGGAATTTCCGAAATTAATTAATCTAATATCAAATTAATTTTAATTAATCGGGTATGCTGACGTCATGCTGAGGTCGTGCTGACGCAATAAGAAATCTAATTTATTTTTAATTATAATTTGAGAATTAATCTAAGCCGTTGATTTCCAAATGAACGGTTCTGATTATTCGGGTGACGTGGCTCAACGTGGGGTGTCGGATCTGGATCTGATGGGTGAGAGCGGTTGGGCGACGTGGCTCACTGTGGGCGGTTGAATTTTGATCGGGCGGCTGTGATTTAAAACGAGGGGTGGGGTTGGCATGAACCGTCTGATTTAAATCGGACGGTCGAGGCTCTGCTCGGCCGGCAGGCCGACGCGGCGGCGCCATTGCCGGCGCCCTCCGGTGAGCTCGCTTGGGCTCACCGGGGCTCGGATCTCGACGTGGAGTGGCTCAAACGAACGAGGAGGACGAGGGGCTTACCGGGGTGGGGTCAGAGGAGGTCGGAGGTGGCCGCGTGGGGGTTCTCGTCGACGAGGGTTTGGCGGCAAGGTTCGGTGACTTCGAGAAGGTGCTCTGGGCGACGACGCTCGACGGGAAGTGGTCGGGCGGTGACGGCGCGGCGCGGGGGAGCTCAGCA
>BCLH01001486.1:0-18986 GCA_001602315.1 Zoysia pacifica | reverse complement strand
CGCGGCTGGAGGTGGAGGGCGACGGGGGCGAGCTGGGCTGTGGTGGGCTGGGCCGCACGTGAGAGAAGGGAGAGGGAGAGGGAAAGTGGGCCGGCGGGGTTTTCTTTTGTTTCTTTTTTTTCTCTTCCTTTTATCTCTTTTCTTTAATTCTAAAATTCTTGATCAATTATTTACTCACTCAATAATTATTTAAATGATATGCAATGACATGAAATGATATGATGTACCTTAGCAATTTATTAAAAAAATTATTCTAATCTAAATTCTGAAATGCATTTAAATTTCGAAATTTTAATAATTAAAAATGGCTGAAATTTTTAGGTGTCACAAAAAGTCCCGTAATAAAAGCCCTATATTTGCAAAAGGGAAACATCCCTGGTTGGTTGTCTTCCGCTGCTTGATTCCAATGAAAGCTGCCATGAATCTGTTCCAACCGGAGCAATCTTGTGTAGTTGCTTCTTGTATGACCGATGTCCCAGTAGAGGTTTTGTTTACCAATAAATTATATTTTCTTAGAAATTGCATTTGAACATAAATTGGTGGCTCGAGCAATGCTTTAGACCCTGTTCGGATTCATAAGACTAACTGTTAGCCTACTAATTTTGGTTCTTAGCTCATCCAAAGAGGACTAATAGGTAAACTAGCTGCCAGCTCATGGACTAGCAATTTCCGTTAACTTTTATTTATCAATCTAACTCAGGACGTAGAAATTAACAAGAAGCGAAAAAATATGTTAAACAGGAAATGAGGATGTGAGAGAACAGCGCGGTTGACTTCACTCAACCCATCCATGTCCACAGAGAGCGTGGATCCACTAACACAAATTCGCCACTGAGGTAAGGGCTGCGTGAGCTACTAGCCCCACGCGGCAGCGATGATGGCACGACTGACTTTGCGTTAGCCGATCCATACCATAGAATGAAAAAATATGAGAAGTGAGAATGATAAATATTTAAAAATAAATTTGAATGTTAGAATGACAAATAAAAATGAACCGAGGAAGTAGTTCACCGCAAAGAGGAGCCAAAAATTCTAATTTCACCCTCCCTCCCCATCTCACATAATGTAACGTCCCTCGTGTTTCGAAGCTTTGAATTCAAATTTGAACTAAAATTCAATTAACCGAAGTCAATAGAAATTCAAATTTGAATTGAATTTAAAAATTTTCAAAGAAAGCAAGCTCAAGAAAATTCAAAGTAATATCTAAAACAATTCTTATTTGTCAATGATCACAAGGTTCAGAAAGTATATAAAGATTTTTGTAAAAATTTAAAACCAAAAATATAAGTCCCCAAATTATTTTATTTCCTCAAAAATCAGCTATCTGCCTTTCTAATTTTATAGAATTAAATCCGCTGCGAATTTGAAGATGCTCCAAAAATAAAAGTTGTTCCTCATAAAAATTTCTTCAGCTCCACAAATTTTCAAATTCATCGGAACTTGAGAAGTTGAGTTTTTGCTGCAAAAACAGAAGCTGTCCCTAAAATTCGGAAAAATATCAGAAAATTGAAAAAGCCGCGGACCCCGCCTATCAGCCACTGTTCTTCTTCTCCTCCTTCCTCCAGCCGCCAGCGAAGCTTGCCACGGCGCGCATGCACAATGGCCACGTCGCCCAGCTTGCTCCTCGCCACCCAGCTGGCGTGATCTCTCTCTCCCTCATCACTCACGCGGCTCATCACCGCTCTCCCTCGGCCGCTGTCTCACTCTCCTCTCTTGCCTTCACCGCCGAGGCCAAGACCCAAGGAGTGAAGCACCGAGTCCCCTTTCGACCTCCTCTGTACTCGAGCGTGCGCGCCCTCCTTGCCTCGAGCTCCCAGCGCCCCTTTCTTCCTTCCCTCACCGTGCGAGCTGCCGGATTTCCAGTTTTCTCCAATAGAGCGAATTTCGAAGCTGCCAACGCACTTCATCTAATCCGGCACACATCCAGCAGGGGCTCCTCGATTCCCTTCGGTGGTGAGCTTCTAGCGTCATGCCTCTTCCATTGGTGAAGCAAATGAGAGGAATCGGTAATTCTTTGAGCAAGATTTCGCGAGAGGACGACGACGTTCCTCAGGAACTCACCGGCTCACCGTCGACGACCCTTTTCCGGCCACTTTCGTCGACGACAACCTCGTTGCCGCTCTTCTACTCGCCTTGGTGAAGCTCCCAGCGAAGAAGGCTTCGACTTTCGTCCACTGTAACATCATCACGACCCCGCCGAAGTGCCAGCCGCTCCGCCCCTCGACGCCGGTGGTGCTCCGGTGAGTGCCCCCTCTCGGTGCCCTCTCCGTTGGATTCCTCGTGTCGTAGGGAGCACAGCTGTGCTGGTCCGGCCCGTAGCCGCCTGCGGAAGGCCGCCTCCGGCGAGTCGCCACCGCACGCCGGCACGGCCGCGCCATGGCCGGGGTGCTTGGCCAACCCACCGGGATCCAATGTGGCTATTGCCGGATCCCGTGCGGCCAGCCGAGTGTCCCACTGTGTGGCTTAGCTCCGCAAGCCGCCACGTGACGCATGTAGGGTTAATTTTATTTCTATTCTGGAAATTCTTTATTATTGCGCAGAAATTTGATAAAACTGGTAAAATTCACGGGAAATTCATACTAGCTCCGAAAAATATGAAACCAATTTTGTTAGACTTCTAAATTCATAAAATATTTATTAAAAATAATAAACAAAAGTAATTAATTGTTTTAATAATGATTAATTACAGAAATTGGTTAATGCATGTTTAATTCTTAATTAATTATGTATGCACTTTAAATTAATAAAAATTTTCTTAATTGTCCCTTAGGGTATTAAAGAACATTATAAAAATGTTTTAGGCTAATTTCTTCAGTAATTATTTTATAATGAATTTATCTTTGTTTTCTATGTAATTAATTTATAGTAATTAGAATATTTGCTAATAATTAACCAAATTTGGTTCTAAATTTTATTTACTGAATCTTGATCTATAAAAATTGGTTAGAGTCCAGAAAACATTATTGAGTAGTATTAAATTAATTTGACTAACCAAATTAAGTTAATTGCTTTAGTAATTAACTATTTTTTTACTAATTTTGGTCATTTTATTTAAAGATAGTTAATTAAACGCTATGGATATTTTTACCGTACTGGTTTAAAGTGATTAACTACCTAAAAATGTAGTATCCACTCCCTCTAGTGATAGAAAAGGTTACAAATAAAATTTATTTTGCTGTTTGTTTTTGTCATGGCATTACATAGCATGCATATTCATATTGTCGTTGTTTCATTGTTTAGTAAACAACGTACTCGAAAGTGACGTGAGTGCTCCAGAGGGTGAAGCAGCTGTGGGTAGTTTTGCTGAGGAGACTTCAACATCGCAAGGCAAGCATCACACATGTTGATCCTTATTTTATATAATTTAGGAAATGAATTAGTGTTTTATTATTGCTTTTGTCGGGTAATAGAATAAGTGTGGTTATGTGGGAATCTAAATATTACCTCCTCCTTGGAGTCTTAGGTTTATAGATTGGATTAGTAGTTCTTAGATCCGGTGTGTCTTGCTTAGCCATGCTTAGACCGTTAGAAGTAAAATCGGTGGAAGGTCACCACCTTTTCGCAGGTATAGGATCTTTAATTCAACTTGTCACTCATATGGTTGGTCTAAACTTGAGGATGATGAAGTGGAGACCGGATAGAGAAGTATAGGTTGACAGCAGGAAAGGAGTCCTGTGTGCAGTAGCCCTGTCTGTGTCGGTTAAGGACCAGCCGTTGTTAATTGTTGGCCTAAGCACTTTTTGTTCATACCACATGTCAAATATAATAGTAAAATAAGCTGAATATCTCATTTGCATACCAACGTTTGGCTCATGACGGCATGTTTTGACTGACACGCACGAGTGACCCCTGAGCTCCCACGAGACACGGGACCGGTCCTCCCTGACATGTCGATTGTCCAACCATTCGGGACATGTCGACGTCGCGAGTTGCATAAGCTGAATGGTCTTCAAGTCGTGTGGGTACAGTTGAACTCCCCTGCAGGGTGTATAATCGGTTCGAATCGCCGCGGTCTCGGTTATGACTAAGCTTGATGTCTATTGATTTTCATCGTAGTTAACAACTTCACTTTTTTAATCACTCATAGTAAAGTTGTGGGATATATCAAAGATGTATTGTTGACACATCTCTTATTACGATTTTGTATAATTATTTAATTGTTTAGATTTAGTAATTAGTTGCCCATGAGTCTTTACTTTATGCTTCGCTTTTAAATTATTAATATCTACTGCTTTTTCGTAATTAAGCCTTATTGCATTTTTATCCCTGCTAATGCCTTATTCATGATCTTTGGAGTCGGGATGTATATCCCACGAGTAAGTCTTGCTGAGTACCTTTGTACTCACGTTTGCAATGTTGAAGTTTTGCAGGTGAGGATGATTTGGTTTTTGGCTATTTCTTCCCTGCCGATGTTGGCGAAGGGGATGAATAGTCTGTGTTCTTCATTTGCGTGATGGTGGTGTTCGTGGGCTGAGCACACTGTTTTTCGGTTTGTTTTAAAATGTTTTCTGCTACGTAGTACTCTCCATCATGTAGAACTTAAATGAAAACTTAGTACTTGTTTAATTATGTTTTAAGAAGTTTGAGAGCTAAAACTTCAACTTTGCTGCTCTCATTCTTGTTTCAATTATAAACTTTTACTTAAGGTTTGTAATAACTTATATATATGTATGTGAGATCCCTATGTGATGTGTACAACGTTGAATACCGATATGTTATTGTCCTGAGCAATGTTTGTGAAGCATATATCGGTGGACTATCGAGATAGATTTCTTGTTAGTTGAATGGAGCTTGAGTTCGGTTTGAATATCAAGCTAATTCGATTTATTAGAACTTAACTTGAACGGTTCCTCACACATAATCAAAAGAGCCCTTTATTCTTTCAGATTCTAAACAAGTAATGTTTGTCTACTAACAATTAAAACTAGCTCATTCAAATAGAGCCTTGGATACAGGACTCGCTACCATATGCTCTTCTCACCTTTAAATCCTCTTTCAATTCATCTCATTAAGTTGCGCCTGCACGATGCTAACGAAAATATTAACTTTACATTTTTTTTAAAAAACAAATTCCAAAAAATGTCTACTGAAATCACCATCTTAGTTGATAATCTGTACAGGCGGGCTAGCAGCAGGGGTTTGGGGTTTAAATAAAGATTTGGAGACCATACATTGTTGCCTCACTAGAGTAGGTTCCGAAGGAGGCAGGCCGGCAAGGAGACCCAAAGCTCGTCTGATGTGAAATGGACGGCTGTCTTTCATCGATTGGAACGCAACCAAAGGAACCAAATATGCCTGGATTTGCGCTGCTTGATCTTGCCTCGCCTGATTTGATCGTTGTGCACCAGGCCTTGTCGGATCGTGCTTCCACGGCGGGGTACTCGAGCTCGGTCACTTCTGATCTCTGGACTGCATCTTCCTGTTTAACGGATTCATCTCAGGCGGCTCCATTTCCTGTTGAGTTTGAAGTACAATGTCTCGTGGGATTTGAAATCAATACGGTGCAAGTGATTTGGATTTGATTTTACTTACTTTTCAACGAGAAATCTTGCTGTCAATTTGTTGATCCAAATGGGATTTGTAGGGTTGTTTTGTCCTTCTTATGATATGCTTATATATATTGCTCAATGTGTATTGTTACCATGGTGAGAACCAAACAAATCACGTATTAGCTCATACCATCACGTATTAGCTCATACCGATTACGTTACTCTTGTTTCTCATTCCATATACGATTTTTCTCATTCCATATACAATTGCGATTACGGAGTTAAACTAAACACTACCTAGGTGACTTTTAATTACGATAAAAATAGGTATTCAAAACACGTGTCGAAGAGGACTCGAACTCAGATTGTATGGATATACGGTACCTAACCACCCTCATGCCTCAACAGAGACCAACTGGGTCCCAAATAAAAATTAAAACTAATTCCGTAGCAAATGAAAGTTGTTCCCAGCTGTTAAGTATGGATTTGGATAATTAACAAAGGGAGCATGCTTCATGAAATTTGATATAAAACAATTACATAATCTTAGAAAGACCTAGTACATTTCATACACGTTAAAATGCACTCCACCTGTCAAACAGGCACCATAAGGGCCTACGAGTTAATTTTAATTTTAATCCTTAAAATTTATAGTGCTCCTATACCGTACAACCGGAAGTTTTAAAACACACAACTACAATGATATGCACATGACCAATAAAAGACCAGCCATTTATATCAGGGAAAAAGAATAAAAGAGACCGAACTTCGACTTGTTTGTATCCCACACTAATTAGGGAACAACCTAAATCCCCAAGTCTACTGAGGCCTTCTAGCTTGTGACACCAGAAGGCAGCTCAATAACCTAGGGGGTCAATGCTAATTAATTCACAAGTGCTCTGCTGAAAAGAGGTGTATCAAGGTAGGAAGCCTCCCCCAGGCATGCTGCCCTGTCCCTGGGGTGTCATCTTCCCTTGCATCATCTGCATCGCCCGATTGTGCCCCTGCATGAATTGCTGGCCCATTCCTGTGCCGACCATCTGGGGCTGCTGCTGAAGTTGCTGGGACTGCTGCTGGAGTTGCTGGGGCTGCTGCTGCATTTGCTGCATCTGCTGATGCTGCTGCATTTGCTGCATTTGTTGCTGCTGCTGCTGCTGTATTTGTTGCATCTGCTGCTGTTGTTGAAGTGGCAGTTGCAGCGGCTGCTGTTGCATTTGCTGCTGATGTGCCTGCTGCGATTGCATCTGTTGCTGAAGTGGCTGCTGCGGCTGCATCTGTTGCTGGAGTGCCTGCTGCTGCTGCATCTGTTGAGGAAGGGGCTGCTGCTGCTGCATCTGTTGAGGAAGAGGCTGCTGCTGTTGCATCTGTGGCAGCTGCTGCTGTTGAAGTGGGAGGCCTTGCTGCTGCATATGCATGTGCTGTTGCATTGGTTGCTGCTGAGTCGGGACCTGTGGTTTGAATACCACCATGTCCTAGACAAAAATGGGCATATTTCAGCAAATACAGATAATTTCATTAAGTGGATTGAATTTGGCTGCAATCAACATTACCCCAGGGAAAAGCATTCCAATCAGGCGACCAGCTTTGTCTGAAACTGACAACAGCAGCGTTTGAGAGGGTAGCTGTATCACAGCACACTGAAACCGAGGACAAAATGAGCTTCGAAATGCAAAAATAGACTCAGGAAGCTAAACATATGAGATAACAGTAGATGAATCACATATGAATAACACAATCAATCACTAATAGACAAGAAATATATACTAACCAGCTTCTTTTCTTGCAGTTGTCCAAGGAACCCATGCTGATTCAAAGTTCGAAATACTAGAAAGTCTGCCTTCCCAACATATTGTCTGAAGAATAAACAGCAAAGATGTCATGCAACACATATAACAGGAAATCTCTCAAAACAATGCACGAGTTGACAAGACAAGGTAGTGGTTTCATAAAAACAAACTTGTTATTCATATGCTCCTGAGCTATAAGGCGAACAATCTGCATAGTTTCTGGCCAGTCTGCTGCAAGCCTGCATACAGAAATTAGTAAAAAGGAGTTAAGTGCAGAAAAATACAACTACCATCAGATTTCAAGGTTATACGACATGTGCATAAAATACTAGTATACATTACTAAATAACTTCAGAGCTTAGATGGACTTATGTTTAGTATACAACATATAACATTTTTTTTACCAGAAATGTACAAGATATAGTATAATCCCTTCAGGCTCAACATGATCTACAAATTCTTAAAGTCCTTTTTTTTTTCTTTCGGAGAGTAACAAAGCCTCTCAAAGTAGGGGTTTCCTCTACTGTTATTCCCTCAAAAAAAATGCTTGCCATAATAAAATACAATCAATAGAAGGCAACAAAAAATATACAATAATTAAAACTTACGTTTCGGAAGCTGTTCCACTCCTATAACCCTGTTAGACATTCCAAGGTTAGAAATATGTAAAACAAACATTCCACAAACAAATATTTTGAACTATAAGGAAAAAGGGCATAGCAAGATTGCAGACGCTACATGCAGATAAATCAAGCATGTGTCTGAAGATACTAGCTTGTTTAACTTCCTAAAGATTCTGAGCACAAAAATTAGAAGGGAAAAAAAACTCGACCTGCCCCACTCTTACACACACACAAAAACCTACCCCACTCTTACACAGCAGCACCATAGCCCGTGTGAGCAACCAACGACCTAGGCCTAAGATCTATGCTTTGGTGTGGGGCAGATGAGGGGATTTCCTGAAATTCGCTCCCATGGGGAGTCGAACCTAGGATTTTAGGGTGCTAGTAAGTCTCCTTAACCACTATGCTAAAAGCCCTTTTGTGATTCTGAGCAAAAATTAGGTGAAGAAAAGATTTAATCGGGTAAGCTTTTCAAGGGGATAATATTTTTACTTTCGCTTTCATACAGAACTACAAAGGGCAATAAAAACTGGTGTTCATTCCTGTGGTAATATTGCTGATTAAAATAAAATTGATGAAATAAGAAAAGAATTAATCAGGTAAGCTTTTCAAGGGGACAATACTTTCCTTTCGCTTTCATACAGAATTACAAAGGGCAATAAAAACTGTTGTTCACTCCTGTGGTAAAATTACTGAATACTGATTAAAATAAAAGTGTCGGATTATGTTTAGAATTATGCAAATAGAAACTTACTTCAAGTTTGCATATGAACACAGGCTGTCCTTGCCTTTGCCCGGATAAAGTTCCCTGAAATATAGCTTCAATTGTTATACAACATGTGAGCAACATAAATACGAATTTACAGCACCGAACAATATTTGAAGCATTGTATCGTGGGCATTCAGAGGGCAGCAAGGGTTTGGTTTATCCAATATTTTAACATTATCCCGTGATATATTGACTGGTAAGCAAATGTACAGCAACTGAAAAACAACAAACATTCAACACTGAACCACAATACATCATGATACTAAGCCTTTGGGGGAGCTTTTTTCAGCTTTTGATTCTCCAACCAGCTGCAAAAGCAAAA
Organism: Zoysia pacifica; assembly: GCA_001602315.1. Taxonomy (NCBI): domain Eukaryota; kingdom Viridiplantae; phylum Streptophyta; class Magnoliopsida; order Poales; family Poaceae; genus Zoysia; species Zoysia pacifica. The sequence continues at coordinate 9,996 of BCLH01001486.1, read as the reverse complement.
AACTCCCCCAAATGGGGTCGCTTCTTCCAACTAGAACAAGCCGCAGAAGCGACCTTTGTACTGAAACGAGAAAAGCGACTCGAACGTCGCTTCACAAGCTTTTCCCCGTCCACCCCTCCCTTCCTCCTCGCGTCCACAAGCGCTCGGCCACCCCTCCTCCTCCCGGCCACCCGCCAGCACCCCATGCTCTGCCCCTGCTTCCCTCCCTTCCTCCCCGTCGTGCAGCAGTGCTCCACCGGCCGCCGCCCCTCCCGCCCTTCCTCCACACCATTCAGCAGTGCCCTGCTAGATGCCGCCCTCCCTCTCTTCCTCCCTGCAGCACACTAGAGCCCTGCAGCCCTGAGCTTGCTTCTGCCCTGCCACCCCCAGATCCCTTCCCACCGCCTGCCAATGCCCCAAGCTCCCTTCCTCCCCGCGCTGACTGGCCCAAGATCTGGAGCTCCGCGACTTCGGCAGCCCTGTCTGGCAATGCGAGCATGGCCAAACTAGGGTGGGCAGTGCCTTGGAAGAACTCAAACCCGAAGGGCAGCGCCGAGCAGCGCCACGCTGACCTCTCATCCGACGGCAAAAGCTCCAAAAGCTGAGGTCGCCAACAGCCCTCGCTTGCTTCTCGAGGCAGCGGCTTCCTGGGCCAGCTTGCCAAGCTTCTCTAGGAATCGCTTTTAGAAAAGTGGCAGCTCCCCCAAACAGGGCCTAATAATAACCAGGGTTTCAGTTACCAACAAAGCCGACAAAACTGGTGGGGACCAGTTTGACAAACCTCTTTAACTCGGAAAATCAAAACTTGAATGAAATTTGATTGCATGCTACAGTAAACCAGTAGTTTTTCCAGACTATCAAGCAGTTTCACCGGTTTACGACTGGTTCCTTCGGTTTTATCGGTTTTCAAGATTCAAATTTAGAACCCACCGGTTTACCTCTCAGTTTTACCAGTTTTTAAAATTTTCAAAATTTTCTGAATTTTTCCCAAAAACTGGTCGTCCGATGAAACCAGACCGGTTTGACCGAAAACCGCAAAAACTGGACCAGTTTTAACGATTTTGTTAACCTTGATACTAACTCAATCAAGCATCATAAATTACATGGTTTTGATGAGTTCATGAACACAAGAACAGGTTGATGTACAGGACCAATTTTATGTGTGTCCATCCAATACACGAGAAGAGGACAGCTTTTTGGTACCAAGTCTTTGACATGACTAGAGACACTGAATTAATTTTTACCCTGTTCCCTTCCCTCATCGAAGGGGAGCCCTGGTCCAGTGGCAAAGCTGTTGCCTTGTGACATGAGGTAACGGGTTTGAGTCCTAGAAACTGTTGGAAGAGTACTAAAGTATATCAGCACAGCTGCTGCTTTTGATCTCTATGGAATGGCTAATTTGATTCATGGGCCATAGTGGCATTCATATACATAAGAAGGTTGACTACAACTTGTCTGCTCTAACTACACTACGGCAGACCAAAATTGACTACTACTATTAGCAAGACTAACTGCCAATGACAGCTGTAACCAGCACAAAATCAAACCCAAATTGATTACTACTGCTAGCTAGATTGACTGTCTAAGACAGGCTGTAATTAGGGTGGCTGCTGTGCTGTAAAACAGCATGCCAATGCAGCCATTCGAGCTGCTGATTCAGCAGGTGGTGCTGAACACTGATGAAGCTGACTCTATCAGAAACAGACTCTTCTACAAATACAGGGAAGGCTGTGAACAAAAGATCCAAAGTGGTCGGACGTTCCCGGAATCCTATGCAACTGGGATCTACGTACACTGGGCTGCCCTTTTTCCCCTTTCCCTCATCAATCGACCTTAGCGGGCTCATAGTACAAGAGGGCTCAAAACGGTGCCCATCATTCAGAACAGAAGTTTGCAGATCAAGATCTCTGGCTACAAGGGAGCAGGGAAGCTGGCCATGTAAAAGTAAATACACAGGAAATAATTACCTCCCAAATTTTGACATATTTTGCTGGTTGCGGTTGTTGAGTATTAGGATGCTGCCCAGTAGGCATATTCATGGCAGTACTGTTGGTCACACCAAGGGAATTGACTCCTGCCTGTTGGGCCATCCCCGGCGTTGGCATCATTGCAGGCGCTGAAGACATCGCTGTAGTCCCAAGGCCACTCATCACATTCTGGTTTGCACTAATTCCACCCTGTCCTGACTGTGAGCCAGCCATCAAGTTTCCTTGTGCCATGGATGGCATTGATTGACCCATGCCAATGCTGCTTTGGATGTTCGCCAGAGAAGATGATACAGCAATATTTGAATTGCTGGCTACAGTAGAAGTGTTAGAGCCAAACGAACCATGAGATGTGCTCTGTACCATTTGTTGAGTACCAACTGGTTGCCCAGATCCTGACATAGAAGACATGACAGAAGGCGCCGATGTCATGCCACTTGATATCATGTTTGACATGTGGACCTGTATGGGTGATGCTCCTATATTAGGTAGTCCCATAGGGGCAGCTGCTGCTCCTAAAGATGTTGAATTAATCAGTCGGCTCGCTTGTGACAGGTTGTTGAGGAAGCTGCCGTGTCCACCAGGCCGAACTGGTTGCTGAACAGGGTTTACCCCAATGTTAGGCTTCTGTTCATGCACAGTATCATTCACAAAGTTTGCTTCTTGTGAAACAAGAGATGGTGATGAACTTTGCAATGTTGATACTCCTTGTGAAGCCACGTTTGAAATGGGTGTTACATGCGAGAAAGTTGGTGCAGAAGCCATTGCTGGTACGGTTGCTGGTTCCTAAAAATGGAAATTGTAGACAGATTGGAACAATGATTAGTAAACAAAGAAATTCCAAGGATGGTATGTGCTTTGTAGCGTACCACTTTGACAATTGCAGTAGTAATGCCTCCAACACCAACTGGTTGACGCCCCATCATTGTTCCATTCACTGGAAATGTTCAACCAGAATTAATTATTGCTAAAACAGGCATAACAAGTTGGACATGAGCAGAAGTAAAAAATATGTTGCCATTTAACATGAATAAATCATAGTTATTAGTTTAACATGAAAATAAATCATACAAATACACGTTAATAATTGAATAAAACATGCAAATGTGACAAGTAACCAGAGTGTATTTATTAAGTTAGAATACTAGGAAAAACAATTATGACCATTAATGCACATGAGCAGGCACTAATGTATCTCTGGAGACTACTAAGTAATCTGGAGGTCTCACGAATTAATCTGACCATCAATTATGACCAAAATACCAGCTAACAACTGCTATATTTTGTACATTCACTTTTGGAATCTCTTTTCACCATCTGACGTAAGCTGTCAGAAACACGGCTTTTAACAGCTCAATCTCAGACTAGAAAACACTTGAACTAAGCAAACTTGATATCAGCACATTTAAAGAAGAATGACCTCATATCAGTCACATATAATTTGATTATATCATTTGTTCTCTCCAGTGTCAACAATCAGGATTATCTCATTTGTTCTCTGCAGTATAAAAAAATAACTTTTGTGCTAAAGCTATCGATCAAAATAGGTAAGCTTTTTACAAACTGGATCATGTAATAGCATCTTCAAAATCTCATCTGCTCAAAAATAGTCAGCCATCCCAATACATATGGCCATGAGTGTTTTGTTTTTCTCTTTTTTTTTTTTGTAATGTTTTGTGTACCCAGGGAAATATCAAGAATATATTCATTTTTTCATTTTCCTTTAACCAAATGGAGATTAAAACCAACTTTTGCAACTGAACTAGGTGCACTATTTTCTGAAGCTTTCCCTATGACCCTCCCATGCACAAACACAACATCAACAATATTTTCCTTCTACAACGGAAGAATATATCTCATAGCAAAACTAAGCCTAACATTAACATTGTTCAACCTGAGGGGTTGGCATTCGAAGTTGGTCCGGGCATAGTAACTGCAGGTGCACTGTCCATCTTTGCAATTGTTTGATTTGGAATCAAGTTTCCATGTAAAGGGCGACTTAGAGCCGTTCGTGCCTCTATGAAATTCTCTGACAGCAAAACAAGGAAATTTGGGTTTTTTGCATGATCAATTGACGGATCAACAGCTCGAGGATTTCGCTTGGCCTGCAGTAGAATGTGGAATCATTATTCATCATAAGAAACTCGCTGAAGTCTTTCTAAGGCCGAATTGAATCACATAAGATAAAATGGATCTAAATAAAAACTAGGGACTAGTGAACATGGTACAAGACAGTTACATGCAATTTAGCTGATATGATAACTAATTTAACATTTCCTTCAGCCTAATATAGATGCCATTTTAAAGGATTAGTTTGTCTTGTTAATATATATCAATTTTTGTTTTTGGCTGAGTAGTTGTGCAAGAGGTATGAGTATAAAAAACTGCTACAAAAAATCGAAGTATTAACTCATTCTTTGTTACATATGTTCATGAAGTTTTCATTATTGAAAGAGACTGAAACTTACTCAAATTGAAAATGGAACAGCAGAGAGAATTATAAAATGATACCATGCCAGATTAGTTTATGTTATTGAAAGTACACAATTTGTTTCTTCTTATTTGATATCCATGAAACCATAACATAATACTCCTAAAATTCAACCATGAAAATGTTTAAAACTATTAAGGAATGGCTGTTTTTAATTTTTTTTTCTTAAGGAATAATTAAATGTCTAAGTGAGCCCATCCGATAAGATTGACTGGAGAATAATTTTCTTATGTTATTAAATATAATTCTCAAAGTCAAAACTTGTAAAGCACAAAAGGTCAAAAACATCAAATATTCAACATTTTCTTTATTTTCAAACTATGACTACAAATGAGAGTCATAAATAATAGGAGCATGTTGACCAAAGAAATAATTTGTTCAAATACATAGAAAAAAAATTCTAAATGATTCAGATTGCCATAACTTCTCCAATCAAAAAAGAACAAAATAGCTATTAAAGAACATTCATGACTTAAGAATTCAGCAGAATGAAATTTGATAAAATTACCGCATTGTATATCGCCTTTAGAGTTGGAAGTTGTTTAGGCGATATCACTGACAATGAGACAGAGCACTACATCCACAAAGTAGATTAGAGTCAACTAAATGCTAGACACAAAATAAATAGTAACAAGCTATGGCAGAATCATGCAGCACCTGAACAAATGATTTTGCAACTGTTTCAGCATCAGCGATAGAAGGCTCTTTTGATGATTCATTGTTCTCTTTGTGATCAGTACTTTGAACAGGAAGACAGTATACAGGTGTAGGCAAAGGATAAGGATTACTTGCAGTGACAAGGATGCAATGCTTTTGCGCTTCATGGTTTTGATGATTCTGGGTTGTGTTACGGCTGCCCTTAAGTATCTAGTTGGAGATAAGAAAAAGAAAATCAGGATTTCATTAAGACAACAGTTCACAACATCCCAAGAATGATGTGTCATAAAATAATCACAATACAATATCCTTAGAAAAATGTTTGTTATTACAATACTCAAGCTTCATCACTGAGAGTAAAATTGGCTGTTTCCCCAAGGAAAGTACAACATAATAATATGTGAACGTCTATGAAATATAGCTGGTAACAGCACAGATTTCAGATATTATCAGCAATAACTGTTAATTATATGTTCAAAAAAAACTGTTAATCACTGAATCACACTCTACTGACCAAGAACAAAGAAAGGAAAAGATTTGGATAAATGCAACTTTATCAAACCAGCAACAAAATCAAAACAATGTGGAGACAATATTCAGACTCTTATCCTATATTGTGCTTAGTAAGAATATATTACAACAAACATTGGAAATAACTATCAAGTTGATGGTATCATCTAAGTACAAATTACAGTTATGTTTCTGGAGCTTATCATGAAAAAGCAGTGAGCCAAAACCATATTAAAGAGAGATGTGACAGCATCTTCAGCAGCAAGGAGAGTAAGAAATTCTCATCAACTAGAAAAAAGGCAGCCCGGTGCACGTAGCCGGTAGCTCCCGCTTGCGTAGGGTCCGAGGAACACCCCGACCACTTTGGGCCTTTTGTATGCAGCCTTTCCCTGCATTTCTGCAAGAGGCTGTTTACAGGACTCAAACCAGCGACCTTATGGTCACAAGGCAACAGCTTTATCGCTGCACCAGGGCTCCCCTTCCGGCATCAACTGGAACAATATAACATATTTTTCATAGAGAGCGAAATAATATGTTTGGCCAGAAAGTCAATTGCCTAATGAATAGAAGTAAAAAAAAAATCAATAGCAGCACGGAAAAAGGAGGGAAAAAGATGTACTACTTCAGGCATTTTGCTCTCAAACCGCATAACTAAAACATCTATGATATCAGACTCTCTCAATGCGATAAGGCGTCAATACCATGAGTGCTTCAGCAAGACCTTCACAAGTAGCAGCTTCACTAAATCCTCCACCGCTAAATGATATTCCAGATAGCCATGACAGGAAACCATCCATATCTTTTGTCCATCCACTTCGCTGCACAACAAAAGCTGCATAGTAAAATTTGCATGAGCCCATTGATATTGATTTAAACATAAAGTTAAGGTAGTGAAGATTGCACATTAAACATTAAGGCATGGATATGGAGGATATCAAAGCATACCGCTGTAAGGTCCATGGGTGTGAAAAACAACTAATGCAAGCTCAGGTGGGGGCCCTGCAAGCTTCTGTGAAAATGAAGAATACATTTACGTATTCGCACAATTCAAGGAATATCATGCAGAAACTGAGAGATTATACAATGGAGGTTCATCAGGATGGAAGTACCTGCCCAGGCACTTCACTTGCACAAAAACTCCTGCGTTATTTTCATCATATATTAGTAATATACTATGAGCGCAAAGGTTACATTGCACAGTGGTGCGAAAAGTGAATTACTGATGGCATTGGATAGGTGTTCAAAGAATGGTCCAAGGTTCTTAGCATTCTAATTAGAAGATTCAGAAATCAGAACTAAAACAAAAATGCTGGAAGATACTTGTGCATTGTGATAAGTCAGAAGACTGAAGCCACGGTACAAATAAACACACACTAATCCTTTAACCCTGAAAGCCGTGGATTTTGCATCATAACGATGCAAATTACATTACATGGACTCAATTCTCATATCACGATTGAAGGTGGTGGTGGTGCAGCAACCAAGGCACCAATTCTCATAACATGGTTGAAAAAATGGGCCTTAGACAAACTAGGCTTTACAATGAGTCAATAGCAATATTTCTCCAATATTCAAGATAGCTAATAAATATATTTCATACTCAAGCTTCAATAGCTCCAATCTTAGCAGAGGAATCAACTGACACAACCAACACTCCGAAAGCAACCCAAATTTCCGAAAGAAGAAAGGACTCAAATCAGTAACGCTCAACTCGACCTATGAACTGACAAGACTCCGCAACACTCCTACAAGCCATTCCTTCAACCCCAACGATCCGGCAATCCAGAACGCAGCCGCTCCCGTGCCTGGCTCTTCGGCTAAACCCTAGTCAAGAACCAAGGAACAGAGCCCGCAACCCCAAACAGCCAAATCTCCGAGTCGAAGGCCCCCAATTCACGCGCTCTAGAGCCTCAAGTGACAACTACAAAGAAACGGAATCATCGGGAGGAGAAGATAGGCAGGAGCACGGCCGTACCGCACGATCTTCTCAACGTAGTCGGACACAACGGTGGACCAGTAAGGCCCTACCGCCGCCGTACCCTCGACGGCCACCACCAGCTGCCTCTCCGCCGCCATCCCTCCCGCGAGCTCTCGCAAATCTGGCGCCCCTGGCTTTCCCCCCGAAATTGGTTTCTCGCTGTTCTTTTTTTCTCCCTTTCCCTTGGCCTTTTGCTTGCTCCGCAGAGACGACGACGGAGGGAGTGAGGAAGAGGGCAGAGAGAATTAATTTATAGCGGACCCAAGGCCCATCGGTCCAAGTCTTCGATAGACCCGCTAACTCAATGACGAGCGGGCCCGGTTTTTGTTGCGCCGATAATCGCCGTCGCTGTTTGACTTTTAAACTCAATTTTGATTATTCGTTTTATTTAAAAAAATTGATAAATTTTATATATTTTAATATAATATAATTTATTATTTTATTTATTTGAATCGTAACTTAAAACTTTACACATTCGAACAAATTTTTTAAATAAAATAAATAGTTAAAATTAAATTAAAAAATCAACGACGACATCAATTAAAAAACCGAAAAGAGTATTTGACTTGACCCTGCAGTGCGTTGGTAATTCCAGTAGAGGCAATACGAGCGTCATATTTACGGCGTGGAAAAAATATTGACTTGGAACGATCTTTTTACCCTCAAAAGGATGGTTAATTTATTTCTTCAGATTTGACTTTGCACGTTTTCTTTTGATTGTTCTTATTTTTTATATTCCAGTCACAGAAATGAAACTCTCCACCTCGGTAATAACTTGCATAGCACACCTACTATAACTTAGTGTTATAGTAACCGCCAACTCTCTCTTCTCCTGCTAGATTCCACCCCTCTAGTCCTTTTTCCGACTAGATGCCATTGTCGGATTTAGCGAGGAACCCATACTGTTTAGGATAGATAGATCATCTCATTTAGGTGTAGCTCAAGCTTCTTTCACATATAGTCGCTCACCGCCTGGTGCTGTCTTGATGTTGTGCTAAGCTGCTCCTCATGGTGTTTGTCCTAATGGCCGATGTTGTCCTCATTGGCATCCTCCCTAGCGGCCATTCCTTCTTGGCCGACGCCAGCCCTGCAATCCTCCGTGGTCTCTTTAGTTGCTATCCACAATCTTCATTGGCTTCCTAGATTCCCCTCTCTTTTAAAGTTGGCATGACGAGTTGCGGGAGTAAGTTTGGTCGGATCCCTGTCAAACGGATGGATTGTCACTGATAGATAGGTTAGTAGGTGGGATTGCAACATTATTGTCTTATCAGATGGTGGCATCTATCTCTCTAACAAAAATCAAGTTTACCACGTCTTAGTATGACGGGCCAGCGAGTTTGTAGAGGCCTTTCGGTGCTTGATAGGCAAGCCATGTGGCCCATCATCAAAAGTGTTGGTCGCTCCGATAGATGCTCACTAGCCTAAGCCACGATTATCCTTGACACCATCCATCGTTGTGCTCCATTCGGTCATCAGCATGTCCTTTTTAGGATGATGCTGCCTCGCTACGCATTCTATCGTAAATCATCACAGCACCTCTTTACAGATCGCATCTGCATGGTTATTCGTTTGAGGTTGTAATTTGTCTCATTTCTTCAGCGCGATGCATGGTGCTTCCTTTAGTCGTTACTTTGGCAACTAGACGGAGCCCATTTGTTTCACCTGTCTTCAAAGGAAGCATATGGTTATTTGTCGCCTTGTTGTAGACATTTCTTCTTCTTCTTTTTTTACAACAAAACTCTGTCGTCTCGTATCAACTTTGAAATGAGGAGGCACAGCTCATCGTGCTGTCAGGTTGTTAGTGCTAGGATGGTTGTATGTGTATGTGTATGTGTTGTGTTTGTTTGATCTTGTCACTTGTAGTAGGAATCTGGCCCTACGTCTCAGTATAAGGCAATTTGGAATCGAGATAAATTGACCTTGTTATAAAATCTCGATCAAAAGGTTAGCTTCTTTTTCATCTTAACATGAAATGTGTAACGCGTGATTGAAATAAGTTATCCACCTCAAATCATTAAGTGTCGTTTGACAAGTACGAAATAGAGATAGGTTTGAGAACAGGAAACGAAAGAAAAAAAAAATCTAAACCCTTCATTCAATCATTCATCAAAGCATCTCTACGAGATTGGTTAAAAAAAGCTTTCAATTCTCTAATTATAGCTAGTCTCTAAATTGAAAAGGTTATTGAAAAGTTCAATAAACCCAGCAGCCTCTCTAAATTCTTGGGGCCCATTTAAAAAAGGATAATAGTCAACATATTCTTTAACTATGATTGAAATCTCAATTTATCCCTCAATTTTTAAAATGTCCAATTTAGTCTTTGAACTTTGGTTAGAGGCTCTTCTTCATCCCTGTGACAACGTGCTTCAGCAATAGCCATGCTATATCAACTTAAA